>JAMXBB010000004.1:117336823-117541218 GCA_024138015.1 Lumnitzera littorea | reverse complement strand
GGAAAATGAGAAATAACAAAAATAGTAAAGGCAATAATAATAATAATAAAGTAAAAATCTCAAAAATAGGAAAATATACTCAAAATAATAAAAATATCAAATATATGGTTTAAATAATTATTAAATCATAAATATGTTAAGAAAAAGCAAAAATTAATATCTTATAATTTTTAAACGCAAATAATAATTTTTGTGATATTTTTATATCACAATTTAAACTATGAGTCACATCATTCAAAATGGACCTCGTTACGAGAAAATATGCTTGAAAACGATCAAAATGGACTATAAGTTCATAACGATCCGAACTAAAACGAAAAAGTTACACCCAATTCGATAAAAAACTCGAATCGACAATTTCACATAATTAAGTGAAATAGACCTTACAAATTATAACACTAGTTAGCTTTAAATTCCTAAACTTACAAAATTTTCATTATTCTCAAGTGACTTCGATATCGACCCTGAGCTGCCTCCAGACTACTACGACCCTTAAGTTAGCTATGACTGAGTGAGTTTTTCCTAATGATTCCATACTTATTTGTACTTGTAGTTAGTGAATATAAGTTATGAATTATAAATGAATGTGTATGGGGTTAGGTTATACTTGTGCATGATAATTGTTGTTGATGGTGAATTTACCTTAAATTTCAATAATATAATGATTGTTGCATAGTAGATTCACTAAATTGATTGTTTGTGGCTTGGAATGATCACTGAATAAATAAGACTTAATGATATTTGACTAGAAAAAGTTAACTTGGATCATGCATAAATCATGCACTGCATAACTAATTTCGGCAGTCACATTACACGAAGGTAACAAGAGGCCATACGAGGGTTGATTATTGATTGTTATTGATTTCGTACTGTGCATACGTGCGATGTGACCTTACCTCGCCCTGTAGGATGACTAGACGTTGAAGGTACCAATCGCTTGGCTAAGGGTTGAGTCCAGAGGCCTTCGTTTAGGGGTGAGTTAGGGCTATGTGAACCTACTCACAATCATATTTAGAATTCATTTTGATAAAGCGAGTAATGGATGTACCATTACATTTTGAATACGAAACGCGGAGTTTCATTATGAAATAAGTTCTAATATGATACCCAGATTTGACTGTACCGATGAATCTCCAACCCTGACTTCGGAGGGCGTTAAATATGAGTTACATACAGTACCTGGTCACCTGCATGTATTTGTTTAGTATACTGTTTGTCATGCATTCATTTGGCTGAACTTAACTGTTGTATAAATTTGATTACTGTATGATTGAAGGAAATTATCTCACTAAGCTAGTAGGCTTATACTCTTGTAGTCTTCTCTCGCAAGCCGACCTTTTAGTGGAGTCGGGACGTCGCATGCCCGAGATTAGTTTCTTATACGGAGTCAGTGTGGGAGCTAGATGAGAACGGAGAGTACCATTGATCATTTTAGCACTGGTAGCCTTAGTGATGTCAAACAAGGGCTTTAATAGGTGGGTACAGGATTGTTAGGCTCAACCCGAAGACTAAGGAGGTGGCCTTAATCTTAGAAGCTCACATTTAAAAAAGCTTATTAAAAGTATTCATACAATTTAACTATAATAGCCATCGATTACTCTTGATATATTTAACCATAGTTGAATATATAAAATAAAAGAAGGATATGAATGGTTCACTTAAAAGGATATGATGCATCACCAGTAAATTAAATTGAACTATGTTTAATTACAAGTGATATGACACAACAATAGTTAAGCATGGTTTTATTCAAATATTTGATATAATTTACAATTGTTTGGATCAAAGGGGTTTGTCTCCACAATCTTGAAAAGATAGATAAGAAAGAGTTTTTGAGAAACTCTCAAAATGGTTTTCAATATTACTGATAAACTGTCTAAAAACCATAAATCTAAATTAAGTGCCGGTGACTAGATAAATAATAAGATGAAATAATAATAAATCTCCATAAGACTAAATTAAATGAAATAATAAATTTTCATGTGAGGTCTTCACATCCTCCTCTACGCAAAGCAAAGTTGATATATATTCCAACCAATTAAGCCATGCGAGCGATCTGACTGTAATGAAGGACTGAAGAAAATAGAACTTTAGACCTCCGAATTCCATCCATCGGGTCACTTCACCTGATTTTTGTGACCCTATTGTTAAATTTTAATTAACAACAAGATGATTTCCCAAAAGTCCTAAAGTTGCGAGTTCGGCAAAACCGAGGTGTTACATGACGTTTGTCCGTAAAACAAAGCAAATATACAAAAATACATGAAAGAAAAAGTTAAATTACATTTCCTTAGAATTATAGTATGCCTAGACCTTGTCTTGACAAGAGATATTATTATTATTATTATTATTATTGGATTCGTAAGAGATATTAATATTGTTGTTGTTTTTGTCAAATAAGAAACTTTTTTCTTCCTACTTTCCGTTGTGAAATCTTATTATTATACACACTTTATAAATATAGCGAATAATAAACATTCAATTACCAATACATTCTAATCAATTGCTTCAATAAAGTTGCAATCCTTTTATATATTAAAATCAATTTAATCTGACCTAAATTTTAAATGTGTATTTAAAATATGTATAAGCTATATCCAAAATTTATAACACTTCCAACTAGTAAGATCTGCCATCTAATATTCTATCAAGTAATCTCTCCAAATCACGCACTAAAATTTAAATGTCTATTTTCAATATGCTTAAGAAAACAAAAGGGAATCGCATGGATATAGGTTAACATCCAAAATTTACGACACTTTAAACTGATAGTATCTGCCATCTAATAGTCTATCAAGTGATATCTCCAAATCATGTCCATCTTAGGGATTTTGATTATCTTCAGTTATGCCTCAAATTGACAAGGTCCCTTTTATGGTTAGAATTTATTTAGAATAAATCAAGGATAATAAGGGAAAAAAAAGACGTGATTAGCTATCATATTTTTATTTTTTTTTTACGTATTACATAATAATAATAATGTTATGTTCTGTGGTAACTAGATTATTGTAAGTAGTAATTAGAATTTAGAAATATTATTAAAAAAATGGAAAAATAGAAAAAAGAATAGCATATAGTGGCACATGCTAAAACGTTCCAGAAACTATTATGTTTTTTCTTCGTTTGTTAGAGCCTCAAGGAAGACTATAATATATGCACATACATGTTTATTCTACGGATTGTGAATGAAAAATCTAAAACCATCGTTCCCCAAGTAAGTTGCTATGTTAAACAATCTGACTCAATGTGTAATACAAAAAATAAATAAATAAAAAAAGAAAGGGGAGTAATTAAATAATAAAAATCATAATAAAATCAAAAGTAATTAAGTTTTGATCAAGGAGTATTAAGGCCTTAAGCCAAGATTTAATGAAGGGTATTAAAGGAATTACAAGTAAATCTTAATCTAGTCTTAACTTAGCTAGTGCACAAATTGACTCATTATACACTATAAGATAGGACTCTCCTCCTATAAACTCTTCTTCAGTAAACTCCGAAAACTCTCAAGATAAGGGAGAATTCCATTATTTTTCTTTTTATTAAAAAGGGAAAATTTTGGATTAATGTAAGATTTTTTTTTATGGGAGAGTAAAAATAACCGCATAAAGAAAGAAAACATAAAGTTTATGCAAACCTAAAATGATATTGGTAAGTAAAGATTCAATTTATGGAATTCGGGATTTCTTTATGGAGGTTAAGAATTTTTATGTTGACCTTTTAGGATTTTGTGTAGTCTGTTAAGGAAAAATAAGAAACTCTAAAGGATTACCGAAATTAAGGTATGTATTTTGTATTCCGTAAAATCTCTATTATCCTTATTCTTTTAATAAGTTCAAGAGGTGTTTGTTAGTTAAATAATGTGGTGAAAGAATTTATTTGGTAGTGTTGATTTGAAACAAGAGTTAGAGATGTGAAAGATAAGTGGTGTTGTTGATGAGATTATATTGTGGAGTTGAGTTTTCTAAAATTTAAAGGTGTTTTGATTGATGTGTTGAGGTATTGGAGTGTCGTTGTAGGGTTTAGAAAGGAGTTTGGGTAAAAAAAAAAAAAGGAAAATGTTTGACTTGAAAGTGATACAACCAAAAGACATGATTGTATCCCTGACTGTATCCTTTGCAGTAGGTGATATGGGTTGATCAACTAGAAAGTGACATGACTAAAAGATACAACCATATCCCTAGTCGTGTCTCTTGCAGTAGGTGATTTGGGTTGATAGACTAGAAAGTTATATGACCATGTCTCTTATAGTAGGTGATGTGGGTGATTAGATCAAAAAGTTACATAACCAAAAGATACGACTGTATCCCTAGTTATGTCCCTTGTAATAGGTAGATTAGACATGTAAACTAGAAAGTTACATGATCGAAAGACACGATCATGTCTCTTGCAGTAATGAATTGTAACTTAGTAAGTTACACGGCCAAAAAAACACAATTGTGTCCTTAATCGTATCATAGGCTTTGCACCTTTAAGTTAAGTCTTTCCTTTTCTTTTTGTTTTATTCCTTTATTACTTCTAAAGTAAACCCTTTTAATATATCATTAAGTAAATTTAAGAAGATTTAAATGGTTTAAAAGTGAGTTTTAGCTAAGAGATGATGTTTATTCAGTATTTAAAAGAGTTTGATGAGTATTTATTATTTTTAAGATTTAAAGTTAGTCTTGATTTGTTGGTGATAAGTTCCAAAAATCTAGGTACGTGATACGTACTTGTTGTATATAAGTGTTAGGATGACAAAAATTAAAATGATTTAAATTTATATCCGGCTTGTATATCTAGCTTATATCTTTTGTTGCTTGTATTTGGCTCGTTCTAAGGACTCGGAGTAGCAGATACCTAAGGGGTAACCCCAATGATCCTTACAACGCGTTGTCCTTGGTAGAGTCTCGCTTGAAAATGATCTAAGTTAGATTTAGGTTGTTATAGAGGGACCCGAAAAGATAAATCTAATGTTAGGTTGTTGTAAAAGGTCCCAAAGAGGCATGCCCAACGTTAGGTTATAGAAGAGCCTAAAGAGGTACGCCTAAATGTTAAGTTATGATACGAATCTTGATGTGAACGTGTTGTTAGGACCATTACTGTATATTTGTGTGATTTACTTAAAAGCAAAAATAAATGAACGAATTGTGTGATTTACTTGTTTTACATTTCTATGTATGTAATTGTGCATTGTTTGATTACGTGCATGTAGTTGTGTATTGCGTACTGGGTTTCAGCTCACTTTATTATATTTTCAGATGCAGAACCTATAGTTATATTGCTTAATTTCAATAATTTATGGAGCTAACTGTTGTTGCCTTGGGGATGGGAAGAGTAAAAACTACGTTTGGTATTGAAGATTATCCTAGGAAATTAAATCATAAGATTATTTAGTGCTATGTGGTAATGATAATTTATTAGGCATTAATATTTTTTAACTAAAAGTTATTCTAGCATTATTTGAAAATTTAATTATATAGGATTATTTTGAAGATTTTTATAGTATTGTTTGGAGTTTTTAGTGACATGTCATTAGAGACTAGAGACATATGACGGTCTTTAATGTCCTTGGATCCAGGATGTTACACAATGTATTTTAATTCAGCATAACCTAACTCCATATTAGGAATAACAATGCTTCATCACTACTACACATCTCTATTTCTCTTACAATTAAATTTGCCAATCCTATATCAACAAAAAGGATTAGAATGGGAAACTACCATTAAAGATGAAGATTGAAAGAAAATTGACCTTTATAATCGTATGGAAACTCAATCTATATCAGCCATTTAAATAAACTAGTTTTCAAATTGTCAAAGAACACACAAGAGAAATTTTCATATTGCATAAGAGAGAACTTCGCACTAAAAGATAACATTACAAATCACCAAAACCTTATGTAAGCGTTCATGGAGATATAACAGTCTTATTTGAAAAATAAAATTGAGCATGTTCAAAATTTAGAATGTTAAAAAGTAATAAGCTACCACATACGATTTTGGTTTTTTTTTTTTTTTTTTTTTTTTTTTTGTGAAAAGGAATTAGCATAATGAAATTTGAAAATCAATAGATAAACTGCTTTTATAGTCAACAGAATTTGCAATCCAAGTGAAGCAAAAAGCTGTAATAAATAGGATGAATTAATTCTATAATTGAACTGAGGAATGTAAATTAGGCAAATTTCTCAAAGCATTGCAACGACATTAAGAAATAACATGTATTTCAATTCCAGCGATGTCACTTCCTATCTATACTCTGATAAATTTGCTACGAGATAAACATAAAGATGCCCCTTTGTCATCTAATAATGGATTATATAAGGTAAATTTTAAATTTTCTGGACTTGTAACTCAAAACAAATATTAATAAACATTCTTTGGGAAATTGTCGTCCTTTTTTTTTTTCATCATTTCAAGTTCTAATTAAAAGTACACATAAATAACATAATTAATAAACTAAGTAACATTTTGCTTAATGATAAGAACACTGATCTTCTAACCAAGATGAATCGAATTGGATTTCCTCCATCCCCAATGTTGTATGTGTAACGGTTTAAAAAAAAAAGATAAGAAAATAATGCAAAATATCATTAGAAAAATTGGACGACTCATATAAATGACAAAGTAGAAAAAAATCAACATACTAAAAGTTTGAAAATAGAGGATAACACTAATAGGAGATATAAAACGTGGAATGGTAAAAATGTTCTTACTAATTTAATGACTTTCAACAAAATCTGAAATCGATAAATCTAAAAGCATAAATAAGGGTTTTTCAGTGCAATCCTCCAAATGATCCCCTTTCTAGCATAAACTCACAACCTTATTCCAAACAAAGGAAGACCCAATCTGCAACATTTTTCCCAAATAAAGATCAAAAAAGCCTTCCAAAAGAGTACCCAATGGAGGCGACAGTAAAGGTAGAGAGACAGAGTAGGATGGTGGTGTATGTTGCAATTCTAATGACTGTCATGCTGACGCGATCTATTCCCATGCAAAGGACTGCAAGCAATAATGTCTTGTAGGAAGATATGACACTCAGTAGCATGAAACTAGAATAGATATAGAAAGTAAATCCGTGTTGCTCCAGTATCTCTGCTGCTGGGGGTCGACTACGTGCTTTCAAGAATAGAGATTTCAACAGCAACCCTGTCAGAACAGCGATGGCCCCTATTGTATATTTGATTCTCATTCTATTCTGGGGATCGACAATTGGCATACCTTGGAATAATGGAGGCATATTTTGTTAATATGATGACGGGGGCGGCGGAGATGGAAAGCAATAGTAATTGTGATTGCTAAAGGGGACTTGTGGGCTCAAGAAGATGGAATCGGGCCATATTATCATTATTATATTTATAGGAGATGAATGGAAATAATAAAAAAAAAAAAAGAATAAGCGAAAATATCATATCTACAGTTGTTTTTCTGTTGTGATTGAGATATATTAATTTATGGTCATACATCTAAATAAACTTTTTTTTAATTAATTGATTAATTACGATATTTAAGTGAAAGCTACCTTTATGTATCTAGTTGATTTAAATGCTTTTTTTTTTTTTTATAAAACAACTTACTTATGACTTCCCATTAAGACAACTTTATGGATAACTATTGTATTTATTGATTATTATTTTTTGTAGTTTTATTAAATTTATTTTGAAAACTTTATTTTTGGCAAAAAAATGATGGGTGCATGTTCACATAGTGCATTAGTGCATTATGATGGAGCAAGATGATATATGATATCTAGCTTACTATACACCTAAATCAACCTTCTTTTAATTAATTTATCATATCATTTCATATCTATCTATTATAAAGAGAAAGATGCATTAGTACGAAGAAGATTATGTCGAACCAATTGTAATACAAATCCTTTATGTAATCTCACATATTATGTATCTTTAATCCCACTTAAGATATCTTAAGTAATATTATTTTTTACCCTTAAGTAGTATCATCAATAAATATCCCATTATGTAAAGTTACTCTTATCCCTTATGTAGCCTTTTTTTTTTTAATTCATTTTCTTTAACAAGCTATTGGATATACAAATTATATAACTTTTAAGTCTTATTAATATACATTTTCTATCTATTTATATTTTTTAGGGGACTGGTATTTATCATTTTATTCATATTCTAATTTAATTTAGCAATCTCTCAAATATTTGAAGCTTCTATTGGAAAATATATTATTATAATAATGACCAATTTTTTTTGTTATAATACTTTATCATTATGGCTTTTTTTTTAATAGAGCTACTTTGATATTAACATTGAGTCATTAGAATTTTTTTAAAAGGTCCCATGATTTTGTATCTTATATGTATAAATAATTTAAAAATTTTTTATAACTAATGTCTTTTGGTTATTAGTGTTTTCTTAAAAATTACATATTATTATTATTTTATTATCAAAAGTTACGAACCTTTGCATAATTAATGCAAAATAACACAACTCTTCACATTAACAATGTTTTGTTCCTATGGTTTTCAAATGATTATTTTTTCTAATCACACATCCTTTCTTGAAAAAAGAAATGTGAGAAAAAAAACTATGATAATTGGATGAATTAATTCTTTAATTTAAGTGAGGCATGTACTTTAGGCGAATTTCTCAATGTATGACAACATTAAGAAATAACATATACTCCTTGCTAATTTACAGATGCGCGTCGTTTTTTGTTTCTTTGGAAAAAAAAAACGAAGGTCATCATTTCAAGTGCTAATTAAATGTACAAATACATATAATATTATTCAAAAACAAAGGAACCTTTTGCTTAAGACATTTAATGGTTAGTTAATCCAAAAAAGCCAAATTTTTAAGATAGGAAAATGTTACAATATTTCATCTGAATTTTTTTTTTCTATTTCACCTAAATTTCATCAGAGCAATGAATGGCTAATTCTTAAGTTCTATTATGGTTTAGTGCAAAACTCTACCAAGAAGAAGAAGTATTTGGATGGAGCAGGATTTCTGTGATGTAAAATCCATTAACTTTATAATATTGCTATATCCCTTTTATATACAACAGCTAGGAAAACAAAATAACTAATTACTGAACTAGAATAACAAACTAACTAACTTGCTAACTACTTTACTAACTAAAGAATATATGTATGGAAATAAATAGATAGATGTACTCCTAATACTAGCCCCTACACACAACCCCCCCACCCCTACCCCTACCCCCCCCTCCTCCACCCACCACCACCCCCTTTCTCCCAAGTTGGATCAGTCAAGAGACCCAACTTGGTATTGAAATTAGTATGATGTTTCTCTCTAAGGGCTTTAGTCATAATTTCAGCAAGTTGTTGCTCTGTAGGAATGCGAACAAGTTTAAGAAAACCAAAAGCAACCAGATCACGCAAGAAATGAGCATTAATGTCAATATGCTTGGTTCTACCATGCACATAAGGATTAGAAGCAATAGTAATTGTAGATTTGTTATCACTGAATATTGGTATTGGAAAAGAAAGTGGAATGCCTAAATCTCGAATGATGTAAGACACCCACTTAACCTCTTTGGCAACATATGCAGCACTCCTATATTCAGCTTTAGTTGTAGAGGTGGAAACAGTAGGTTGCTTCTTTGTTTTTCACGAGACAAGAGCTAATCCAAGCATAACATAGTAGCCACTTAAAGATTTTCGATCAAGAGTACTAGAACCCCAATTTGAGTCAACATAAACCCGTAAAGAAAGATCATTGCAGGATGGGAAATACAATCGAAGACCAACTGTCCCTTTGAGATACTGTAGTAGATGATCAAGAGCAGTGTAATGTGACACTTGAGGAGAAGAAATGAACCAATTGAGTCGTTGAACAGCAAAAGAGATGCTAGGCCTAGTCATGTTTAGATACAAAAGGCATCCAAGAATATGCTTATATTGAGTAAGGTCAGGTAATAAGTCCCCTACATTGTTAAGTTTAAGATTAGTTTGCATGGGAAACTTGATCGGCTTACACACTGAAAGCTAGCATCAGTAAGTAAATCAAGAAGAAACTTGCACTGATTTATAAGAACACCAGTATCTATGGAACATAGCTCCCATTCAAGAAAAAAACGTACAATTCCAAGATCCTTTATGGTGAATGTAGCATCAAGTTGAGCTTTGATATAAAAAATGAAAGATGAATTTGATCCAATGATAATCATATCATCCATATAAAGAAAAATAGCAACAAACCTATGATCAATGTGTTGTGTAAACAATGAATAGTCATGTGGGGAATGTATAAAACCATGACTCTTCAGGAAACAAGAAATTTCTAAGTTCTACCATCGTGAAGCCTATTTAAGCCCATAAAGGGAGTTAGTTAGCTTAAAACTTATCCTGGTAAAGCTTTGTCATATCCCTTGAGTAGAACCATATATATCTCTTCATCCAAATGGCTATGTAAGAAAGCATTATTAACATCAATCTAATGCATTGGCCAATGATGTGCTGTTGCAACAGCTATAAGGATACGTATACTTCCTAACTTAGTAATGGGAGAGAATGTATCATGATAGTCCTCACCTTCTTACTGTGTAAAACCCTTAGCTATTAGTCGAGCCTTATATTGTTCTATTGACCCATCTAGTCTAAACTTAATCTTGTATATCCACTTACAATTGATGGTCGTCTTCCCTTTAGGTAGAGGAGTTAACTCCCAGGTGTGATCGCTATCAAGAGCATCAAGCTCTCTATTTATGGCATCCTTCCATACTTGATGTTTAATTGCTTATTTATAATAATGTAGTTCTTAGATAGACAATACATTTGCTAAAGAAATAGTAAAATTAGATGGAAGTGTATGAAAATGTGTAATATCAAACAATGGATATGAATAAGATGAATGAGATGAAGGAAGAGAAGAAGAGGATTTATGTGTAGAAAATTGTGAAAGAATAGTGGGATCATGTGTTGTAATATTAGTATGAGTTTATGTATAAAGTCAAGTAGCTACTGTAGAGTCTTGCGAGTCTTAGTATATCGCCTAAGATGCTAATCTATTAGAGAAATAGCATGAGATACTGGGAAAGTAGAATCTTGTGATAATTCTAAGGTCTCAAGACTAACATGCAGAAGAAGAGGACCTGTAGAAGCAACATCATCTGATATGACATTAGCAGGATAAGGAAAAACTTCTTCAAATAACACCACATCCCTTGAAATAATTATCTTTTGCTGAGTTAAATCATATATTTTATATCCCTTTTGTCCATAAGCATAGCCTAGAAAAACACCTTTAGATCCCCTTGCATCAAACTTGTCTAAAGACCTTAGATGAATGGCAAAAAAACACAAGCACTCCATAACCTTTAGTCTACTATAATCTGGTTTTTGTTGAAACAAACATTCTAAGGACATTTCCAATTCAACTTTTCCATAGGCATTCGATTTATTACATGAGTTGCAATTAATATGCACTCACTTCAAAAGACCTTAGGCAAATTTGCTTGAATACGTAAGGCCCTAGTAACATTCAAAAGATGACAATGTTTCCTTTCCACGCACCCATTCTATTAAGTATATATTATTGTCTACTGATGCTCAATTCCCAACTTTTTGAGCATGTTCACACACTCATGAGCCAAAAATTCAGTCCCATTATCAGTTTGAATAATTTTGGGAACAACACAAAACTAATTCTTGATATATAACAAGAAGTTAGAAAGCATACAGCAACTTTGTGCTTTATGTTTCATCATAAAAGTCCAAGTTGCACAAGTATGATCATCTAGCATAGTAAGAAAATATTGTATCCATGTAATAGGGTCCCCGTACATCAACATGCAATAAATGAAAAGGTTCAAGAGATTCGCTATCACTCTTGGGAAAAGTAAGTCTATGAAATTTAGACTATTGACACACTTCACAAATGAAATCCTTTACATTCATCTCTTTATTAGACATCAAATGCTTCAATTCAATAGGTGAAACATGCCCCATTCTTCTGTACAACAACTGTACTCTACTACAGTGGTATGACTAGCAAAATTAACTAAAGCAGTTGAACTACTAGCACTATTATTATTGGTAGTTTTACTAGTACTTGACTTAGAACATACAGACCCCCTAATACATATGCAAGAGCAATAATGTCCTTAGTCTTCTGGTCTTGGAAAGAACATGATTCATGATCAAAGATAATAGAAAATTGCTTATCTTTAATGAGTCGATGAATGGAGAGTAAATTGTGTTTAAGACAAGGAACAAACAAAACATTGGTGAGCGTGATGAAAGGACTCAAAACAATATCTCCAGCCATAGTAGCAACTAATTGTCGTCCATCAGGTAAGTGAACTTTGAAAGGACTATTTAGTTTATGAACACTCTAGAAAGAAGATAGATTGAAAGACATATGGTCTGTAGCACCAGTGTCAACTATCTAAGTATCCACATTGTTATAGACAGAATTTGTAAAACTACAAGAATAAGAGCACTTACCTGTATAATGCATCAAATTCACTACAGAAGATTGATCCTTAATAGCCATTTGCTTCATTAATTCCTAACAAACAGATTCTATGAGAGTCTTATCAATAAATTGCGTAATCGTGTAAAACTTTTAACGAAATCGTTAAAATAACTTACAAAAATTATAATTGTAACAGGTACTAATTAAATTGATAAATTTTCATAAAATTCTAAAATTAATTTATAAATGTTATTTTTACTATTTTTATGTTTGGAAAAAATTCATATAATTATTTTTTTATTTTCCTTTTTCTTCTGTTTTTTCTTTCTTTTTCTTTTCTTTCTTTTTCCCTTAATTTCCACTGCTGCCACATTCAATTTCTAGAAAACAATGTCAACAGACCACGTGATTTTTCCTCCCTCTAGGTGTTGGATTTACAAAACAAAATCAATTACAATGATTTAAGTTGTCTTGTCCACATGAATGCTAATATCTATTAGATTTGTTTCCTTACTTTAACATCATATTTAATCTAATTCTACCTGCTTTTGGGACGTCTGGAAAACTGGAAACAAAAAGAGAATAACTAAAGCAAAGTCATTACACACATGCACACACGTAAAATCAAACTAGAAAAAGAAAAGAACACAAAACTAAACTAACACACACAAAACCGAGAAGAGCAAAAGGAAAAGGAAGAGGAAGAAGAAGAAAATTAAGGAAATTCAACTATTATTTTACCAAAATATTTAGGTAAGTGTATTTATTTTACTTATATATACGTATATAATATAGTATGTATATATATATACTAAGTATTTTGTTATATGTTTCATTACATGTACATATATGTATGCATGAGTAGATAAATATATATATGTATGTCTTTCATTTGTGTATAAACATATGTATATGGACATGTATATATATATTATTATGTATAACACATGATATAGATATGTATGTATAAATAAGAATACATATAGTAGGTATTTAGAATTTTTACTATTTAGGTATATATATATGCATGTATACGTAAATATATATATGTATGTATGTATTATATATGTATGGATTATTAGTATTTGGTATATTATATATATATACATGTATTAGGTATTCTTGTATTTATGTACTCATGTAAATATTTCTTTATGTATATATATGTATATATAGGTGGCGTGATGATATGTATGTATATATAAATATAGTATTTTATATTATATACATGTATATGTGTACATGTATAAAAGTAGGTATGTATATATAAAATATAAATACATCCATATTATACTTATATGTGTAGTATATAGTATCTAATTAAAGTCAAAATAATTTATTACATAAAGTATAATATACGTATAAATGTACGTATATGAATAGTGACGTATACATAAAAATACGAATATACTTAAATAGTGTATACAATATATCATTTTATAAATAAAGTAATAAATATATGTATATATGCATAAATACTGTAAATTTAGAGAAAAAAAGACTTAATAATTAAGTAAATTAGAAAATTTAATAAAATATAATCATAAGTATTTACACCGTAAAATAGGAAATAATGGAAAATTCAGAAAAAAGTGCAAACTTGACACGTGGCATTCTTACATGTTGCCATGTCACTATTTTTTATAAATTAATTAATTTTCATAATTAATAATAATATTAATTAATTAATTAAATAGAAAAATAATAAAGTATAAAAAATTGAATTAATAATTCTAAAATCTCAAAAATAGGTAAAAATAAGTAATTAGAGTAAAATAAGCTTAAAATAAGAAAATTATCAATTATACGATTTAAATAATTATTAAATCATCAATATACTGAGAAAAAGCTTAAATTAATATTTTAAAACTTTTTAAAATTAAAATAATAAATTTAGTAATATTTTTATATTACAGTTCAAATTGTGAATCACAACGTTCAAAACAGATCTTGCTATAAGAAAATACGCTAAAAAACAATCAAAATAGACTATAAGTTCATAACGATCCAAGCTAAATCGAAAAAGTTATATGCGATTTGATAAAAAACTCGAATCGATAATTTCACATAATTAAGTTAAGCAAACAGTACAAATTACAGTACTAGTTTAGCTTTAAATTCCTAAACTTACAATTTTCTATATTCCTCATTCTCAGGTGATCTCAACTTTGATCCTGAGCTGCCATTGGACTATTACGACCCCTGAGTTGATAATAGTTAAGTGAGTTTTTCCTAATGATTCCATACTTGCTTATGTTTATAATTAATAAATATAAATTATGATTAATAATTGAATGTTGCATGGTGCTGGGTTATGCTTGTGTATAATAACTATCTATTGATAATGAATTTACTTTAAAGTATAATAACATATTGATTGTTGCATGGTAGATAGGAACTAATTGTTTGTGACCTTATTAATCACTAAGTAATAAGATCTAATTTTACTCGACTTGAAAAAACTAACACGGAATACGCATAATCATACACCACATAACTAATTTCGGCCGTCACATCACATGGAGGTAGCGAGAAGCCATACTTAGGTTGATTATTTGTTATTATAGATTCCTTATGATGCACATATACAATATGACCTTACCTTAACCCGCGAGATCATTAGGCGTTGGAGATGCCAACTGCTTGGCTAAGGGTCGAGTCCAAAAGCCTCCATTTAAGGGTGAGTGAGGGCTACGTGAACCTACTTACAATCATACCTAAAACTCAATTTTGATTAAAACTGAGAATGGATATACCATTACATTTTAAATACGAAATGCGGAGTTTAGTTATGAGATAAGTTCTAGTATGATACTCAGATCTAATTATGCCGACATATCTCCAACCCTGATTTTGGAGAGCGTTAAATCTGAGTTGCATGCAGTACCTAATCACCTGCATGTATTTGTTTGTCATGCTAATTTATATGCATTCATTTAATTGAATTTAATTGATATATAACTTGATTGTTGTATAGTTGAGAGAATTATCTTACTAAGATAGTTAGCTTATACCCTTGTAGTTTACTTTTGCAAGTTGAGTTATTCATGGAGTTGGGCTACCGCATGCCCGAGGTTAGTTGAACATCAGGGGGTTGATGTGAGAGTAAGATATGATTGGAGTATACTTATGACAGTGCATTTAGATTATGAATCTTATTATATAATGAAATTATATCAATTTGAGTCAAGAAGTATCATAAACTTCTTATCTGTAAATTTCTATGTAAATAAATGTGTTTTATATTTCTTTTCTTTAGCTTGTTATTATTATCATGAAATGATATTGCTTATACCTATGCAACTCCTAGTTATTAGTTATAGTTATAGCTTTGTGTGTCGCATAAAAGGTTGTTGATTGTAAGGGAAATCAATCTATAGTCTTTTGTATGGTATACGACAACTACCACGACTTGCCCTTTGAGTCGTAACACCTTTTCTTTTACTTATGAATGTGGAGGACCAAAGGGTGATGGAGAGTTTAAGTAGAATAAATCCTTCCATTCAAGATCTACATGCATCTCTTTTATCAACCTCTTCTACAAACTTGAATTAGAATTAGATTTGGAAGAGTATCTTTCCTTCTAAGGTCACCTACGAAGTCTTTTTCACCAAACCTTACCTGTTGCAGCATCTTTGGAAAAAAGAAAAATTCATGTAAACCCCTACTATTCTAAATGTAAGGAGAATGAAATAATATATGCACTCTGCTCACTTGCACAAATATAATTAACATTGTTTAGCAATGGCAATCACACTCATGTCAAAATTCTCCTTTAGTCCATGATTTCCTTGTATGGGTAAAATAAAATTATCCAATAAAAAGAAAAGATTTATCCCAACCTTACCCTCCTAAGGCTTTCATTTTTCTAATTATGTTGTAGAGGTTATGGTTTTTTAGAAACAAAAAAGTGTTTAACCCAAATGAAAATATAAAAGACTCTATTCATTCAATTAGAGCTTTATCTTATGACTATTAGGCTCACCTTAAGCATTCTAAGAGAATTTATAGAATTGATCAAGTAAATCTACTTGGTACTGTTTTAGGGAAGGTCAAATTAGTATGCATTCGAATGGCTAAATCATAACATCTACAAATGAAGCGGCTATTAGAGCTGTATTGAGAGAATCCCAAGGGAAATGGACCCTTGGTTTTGCATGAAAGTTGGGAAAATTAGACATCCTAACAACTAAATTATGGGGACTGTATTGGGGATTGCATTTCTACACCAATCATGGACATTATGATATTGAAATAAGACTTGATTCTCTTACAGCTTACTACTTATTGCAAGGAAATTCTAATTACAAACTTGCATATCAGGGAAAAGCTCTTCCTCCTTTTGAAATAGAGAATTGAAGCAATTTTTAAGGAACTCAATAGTCTTATAGATGTTACTTGGATTTAAGGAGAGCAGCAGGCCGAAGTTGAACTTCCAACCCCCAACCCCCTACCCCCACACCCATACTACACAACTACCCCCCACCCCCCCCCCTAACCCCCCCAAAATCTTTTGTTTGTTTTGTTGAAAAAAGATACATTTTCTTTTGTATTTGTAAAAAAATCAAGACCCCTAATCATGTCTCTACTTTTGGTAATGTTCTAAACTCCTTGTACAAGGATGATGGAGCTACTAGCTCTAACTTTTGTTGCCCCACTTCCTTATGAACAAGAGCTGCTTTTTGTTTCCAATTAATATAAACATATCTCCATATTTACTAGGGAAAAAAGAAGATGATCAAATCGAGCTATTGTGATTGAAATATATCAATAAGTTGGTATAACAGTATTGTAAACTTTTATTGTTATTAATATTTAAGTGACTAAATAATTGTTACTTGTATGTAAGTAACTAAATATATGCAAAGTAGCCTAAATATCTGAATGATTTTAGCACACATGTTCAAAGCTTATAATCCACTCTCCCTTTTTAGGAATGTGTGACTCTAGACTATATCAAAACTATATAGGGCTTAAACTAACATTAGATTCACCATTGTTAAGAAAATTGAAATATAAAATAACTAAAGACATTCCTACATTAACAGATTGATGAAAATTGCAAGAAAATTGAACTTCACTATCATATATATATTAAAACATCCATATTACTAAAAAAATCAAAGAAAATGTATATAGGAAAATAATATAAAAGGGGATTTGTGTTAGACATGGTGTAAACCCCATGAAAATTAAATAAAAATAAAGGAAGATAAGAAAATAAAGGTTGGGGCTGTAATAAGTAATAAAGGTTTTATAAACAGGGCAAAGTGGACTTTTTGACCTGTAAGTATAAAAGGTTATCTCTACCTTAGGTCTCATTTTTCACTATTGTTTCTGTAAAAAGCTCTCTAGAGACTTATAAGAATGAGATAGCTGCCTAGGTAAGAATCTACAAGTTAAAATCCTTGTTCTTGATTATTAGATCTGTTTCTACATTGATTATAGAAAATGTTTTGATATTGTAGAAGAAATTAGTATTGGAGAAGAGAAGGTGGAAGTTGGGAAAAAAAAGGAAAGACCCTAATTGGGTTAGAGAATTATTAGAACTTCAATAAAAGGGGGAGTTTGTGATAATTAGTGATTGTTGAAAGTGTAATTTCAAGGAATTTTGATTAAAACTTAGTTGTAGGGTCAATTGTAGATATTGTTAGGGTTTGTAAACAAGGTATGTTTTGTGATCCTTACTGATATTGTTGTATGATTAATATTGAGGAGCACATTTGAGTGTTTTATTGTGCTAATTTGATAAAAATGATCAAAACAAGAGAAGATTTGGAGTATTAGATAAGTTAGGATTGAATTGGAGTAGATTGGACAGACTAAAAGTTGAAAAAGAGAAGAAAATATCGTTTAAGGAAGACTATGGGTAAGATCACAAGCATAATCCTATCTATGAACTCCTCAATAAGGTTAAGTGATGAAGAAATTGAAGTTAAAGACGATCACGACAAGGACCACGGTGTAATCCTAGGGCATTAACTTATAGCTTAAGAAAGATCATGAGCATGAATTGTTGATTTAAGATTAAAGAAGAACCACAATCTAAGAACACAACGGTGAACCTTGGGCATGTTCTTGTTACCTTCCCCTTTTAAGCATGCTTAGGAGCCTAAAGTGATCATAAAACCTAATATTAAGCTAAAATCTAGATTCTAAAGCATAGCAAGACCATTAAGTGAACCTAGTTAGAATAAGACAACAACTAGATTCAACAGCATAGCAAGACAATTAAGTGAACCTAGTTAGAGTAAGAAAACAAGGAAATAGAAACTAAAGTATGTTATTCTTATTTTGTTATTCAGTTGTTGATCTTGAAAAGTCATTTGAGATCGATAGTAAGAGTTGTTTTCACAGGACTCAAGTACATGGAACCTTTGTTTGTTGATTATGCTTGTGTAATGTAATTATTGTTGAATCGAACTAATTAATATTTCGCTAAGTATGCTTGTTACATGTGTTTAGCTACGCCTAAGGGATCATAATACCAATATCCCTAAGGTAGCACCTCGATGATCCTTATAATATGTTATAAGGATCGAACTTAGTACATAAAGTTTAGGGCGATTGGTTAAAGGATTCAATCAAATCTAAATTATAAACTATAGTTAAAAATATTAGTAAAAATGACCCCATAAACTTGAATTTAAGAAAATAAGTAATAAAATAAAAAACTATAAAATTTTCAAAATTTAAGTATATTATTCGTTAATTATTGGAAAGGCAAAAAGTACAATTTAATGACTAATGAATTACTAGAGACAGATTGTATGTATACTAAAAATCATAGAATAACTTAAATAAAATTTAGGAGTGTTTATTTATACCCCACATGTATTTACTTGTAAATAAAAATACTCGAAATTACTTAAAGTGCTTGAAATTAACTAGAAACTGATTAAATAATTTAAAAAATTATAAAATAATTAAGAAAAAATAAAAAAAAAATCAAAGGAATAGGGGATGATCCATATTTGGTTGAGACAGGTTAGGAATTAAAAGAACAAATTTTAGCTAATTAGAATTAAACACTTAAAAGGCAAAAATGGAAGAGGATAAGCCCTTGTCTTGTCTAATTAATACATAACAATTTCCTTAAAGCCCTATAAATAGCAAGAAAATTTACAGAACTCATTTGGACAGTTAGAAGCTTAGGAAAATTGGGAAGAGTAAAAAACAAGAGAGAAAATTAGGGTTTAGAAAATTTTTTCTCCAATCTATATAATAAGAGCTTTTAAACTGAATCCACACATCACCACCACCTGGAACCGAACCACCACTACCACCCCACTCCAAACCTGCCGCCTGGACCAGCCGATACACCTGAACCAGTGTTGGAGGCCAAAAAGCCATCGAACTAAGTGAGTCTTATATCTTCTCCAATTTTGTAAAATTTTTTAAAATTATTTATTTTGCCTAGAAAATTATGAAATTTATTATTCTGAGATTTTATTGTATGTAGATTTAAGAAAAAATAGTGATTAAGTTTAATCACGTTTGTAAATATAGGATTCTTAAGAAATTAGACAAAACCGAGCATGATTAGAATTAGAAATAAATAGGCTTAAAAGTGTAGTTTGGAGATCAAATTTTTTCTGTAGAATGCTTAAGTGATATAGAATAGTGCTGTGAAGCCATTTTTTTTAAATTAATTTTTGAAATTTTTTAGCCCTAAAATGATAAAAAAAAATGGGTAATTTTGGGTTAATTAGGTGATTAAATGATTAATTACTAATTTATAAGGTAATTAGATGTTTAAGGATGTTAATCTCTAATGTGGAAACCTAATCCTAGCCTTTGGAGTGTTAAGTGTAATTAATATAGGAATTATGTGGTAATTGTAGGAAATTAGGAATATGTGGAATTGAAATTTTAATAAATATGAAAAAAATAGGTTAATTTAGATAATATAATAATAAAATTAATACATAATAAATTTGGTACAAAAATTAATTTTTGGTAATTGGATAAAAAATGTAAGATTTTCTCACATCGGGAGTAAATCTAGTACCTCAATTAGGATTAGAATGTACTGAATAAGTTAGATTACTAAATTAAGACTCAGTGTGATATTAGAATACTCGAGCTTAATATGATTAATTTCACATTAGGATTCGAGTGTATTTAGGATTCCCCGTAGTCAAAGATAATGTAGAATTAAAATTGGAATCTAATTTAGAAACCAAACCCCGAACTAAGGTAAAGTGAATCATTAATAAATAATAAGTATACATGGAGAAGTGAGTTAAATTATAACTTAGAATATATATCATTAAAGTATAAGTACTAAAAAAACGTATTTGTATTATAGGATACCCTAAGACGAACCGAATTGCAATTAAGTGGTTGGGCGACTGAGAATTTCAAGTAAGTTGGGTTTATTACTTCACCGTATTGGAGTATTATTTTAGGGTACTTGGAGACTTAGGATTGTATATGATTGCGATTGTAAGTAGTTTATGCATGTGCTTATATATCTGAATTTGTGTTGAAATTTGTGTTGTGATTGATTGTTCATTATGACTAGATTGGTGTGTAATTGTCTAAACACCCTAAATGAAACTTAATCTTAATCGACTCTAATGCTCTAAATTGTCATGCATTACAACCCTTTAGGGGATCATTAGGATTCTCCAATCAAACACCGACACCTTCGAAAAAAATAGCGCTGGATAGCAAATTGGTCTTTTCCTCATCCTTAGCTGAATTAAGTGACAAGAGAGGAGGTTGCGGTAAGGATGAGGGCATTGGTTCGAAGGATAGTCTTAGGAGGAGCAGTGTCTCCATTGCATAAACTTGGGTTTGGTTGTGAGCTGTTGCATAACATGAAAACTCTTCAACCCGGATTAGAATGGGTGAAATTTCTTTGATTTTATAACAGACTAGACTACGTTGCGTGATGACACTTACTTGTTGTATTGCATGAAAATAATTGCTTGATAATCTTATTTGTATTTATATACATTCATGAGTCTCCAATTTAACTTACTGAGCTGTAGTTGCTCATACCTGTATAAATCCTTTTACAGGTCCTGATTTTTGAATACTCCAAGTAATATGCCGCCCTACAACTATCCAGAGGTTAGTTCTTTTGAAGCCTGGGGTATAAGGATCAATTCACCTAGTAGTTAATGTATATCTAGAGTCTCCTTAGTAGCTTAAGACTGAAAGACTGATAGTTGATATGTAAATTAACTGACTATTACGTTTGATGTAGAGTTTTTTGGGAAATTCTATGGAATGTACATGTAATTATATATGTTGACCTAAAGTTCTTGATAATTACTGTAACTTTAGCTAAATTCTTAATTGGACTGTTTACTTTAAAGCGATGAGTCATCAACGCCTTGTATAGATTATGTCTATGATAGGTACTATGAGGCCAGTTACTACTATAAGATGGTTTACATGGTGAGATTATTGCGACTTTACAACTTCGGAGCGTAATAGGTACCTCGATGATCCTTGTAATACGTTATCCCTAGTGGAGTCTTCCCTAAAAATGATTGGAGGTAGATAGAGTTGGTGTTTGGGGTTATATTATCAGTATCCCAGAACCAAGTAGGTTAAGTAGCACCTAAGAGCCATAGTACTAGTGTCTTCATACCTATTTAGACATCGACTATAGTGTTAGCATCCCGATCTAGGAACTGTAAAGTGGAGTCATGAGTCACTTCGAGTTTAGGGTTAGTTGTAAAAAATCTTAGGCCATGTTGTTTAATGACTAATAAAGAATGGTAATAAATTAGCTATTTGATATTTGTATTACGCTATATTAATGTACGTAAAATTTGTGTGTGATGCATGGCATGCATATGTGGTTGTAGTTTCCATATGAGGCTTCGGCTCATTCCTTATCATTTTTAGATGTAGGTATTTAAGTGGGAATCATAGGATTTATTGAATTTGGAGACTACCATCAAGATTATCAGATTGGGAAGCAACGATTAGTTCTATTATTATGAGATGACCCTTCAGTTAGGCTAGTTAGAAATTAACTTATGATACGAAATTTATTTGTTGTTATGATTTTAATTGGAGAAATCAAATTTTATAAATTATTTGGATACTTCATATATGTTTTGGAGTTTTAGTCAAAAGTTTATATTAATTGTCATTAGACTACTAAGGACACATAACGGTTTGTGGTGTTCCCGAATCTGAGGGCATTACACATAATCTCCAAATAAACAGGCATAATTTGTTTATTATATCATGAAACTCAATCTATATCAGTCATTTAAACAATTTGTTTTCAAGTCATCAAATAATGCAATGTGAACTTACAATAAAAGATAATATTGCAAATTAACAAAATGTTATATGAGCATTCATGGAGATATTACTCTCTTAATAGAAATAAAATCGAACCTGTTTAAATGTTAGGATGTTAAAAAGTGCTAAACTACCAAAAACAATTTTGGCTAGCATTTGCTTATCAAAATGAATTAGAGTAATAGGATGTAATTTGAAAATCAATGGATAAAGTGTGTTTCTAATCAACAGAAATTGTGACCTAGGTGAAGCGAAAAACTGTAATAATAGGATGAATTGAATCTATGATTCAAGAGAGGAATGTACTTTATACTAAATTCTCAAACTATGTCAATGTCAATAACATTACATGTACTTTCAGTTCCATCGAAAATAAATTGTATATTTTGGGGTATAGCTAAGAAACAACAACATCAAGTCCTACCTTTACTCTTTTCTAAATTTAGGTACAAGATAAAAACATAAAGATGCCCCTTTTTCATATAATAATGGAATATATGAAGTAATTTCTGAATTTTCTAGACTTGTAACTTAAAACAAATAATTGTTCTTTCATGACACCATTCTTTGCAAGTTTATTTTGGCTAATAAAAATGTTCTTAGGTCATCCTTTTTTCTTTAAAAGAAAAGGTCATCATTTTAAGTGCTAATAAAATGCAAGGTTATACAACATGGAAAATTAAGTAAATTTTTGCTTAAGACATTTAATGGTTAGCTAATCCAAGAAAACCAAACTTTTAAGATAGGAAAATGCAACAATATTTCATAAAAAAAAATGAATGGCTCATATAAATGACAAAGTTAAAAAAAAAAATTAGAAGAATTTAAAATACAAAACACTAAGAAGAGATATAAAAGCTTAGTTTTGATTGAAGGACCTAAAGGTCATGTCTAAAAACTCAATTGAAGAAAGATGACCTAAAGTCATATCTAAAACTTTGTATGCAAAAAGGGACCTATGTGTAAGAGATTTTGAAAAGCTTGGGTAGAATTACATTCTTGGTTCTAAGCCATCAAGTGTCGCTCAAATATTCTGCTAGAGAGCTACCAAGCACCGCTCATACTTTATTGCTCGAGCGTTGTCTTGAGGCACTAATTTGTTGCTCGAGAGCCGCTAAGTATCATTCATTATTGCTCAGGAGCTACCTAAGGACTAATCATTATTTACTCAATTAGAAAATTGGCAACTATATGTCATGTGCATTAGTATCCCATATCATTACACGTATAAGCATGTATTGATTGTTAAATTACATTGAGCTCGATTATTTCAGATACAACTATTTGCTAATATTGTGTTTTGCTTATTTATTTAAATTTGAATGTGCTCCATAGGTTTGTTTAGTATTTTATTGTTTC
This sequence comes from Lumnitzera littorea, assembly GCA_024138015.1. Taxonomy (NCBI): domain Eukaryota; kingdom Viridiplantae; phylum Streptophyta; class Magnoliopsida; order Myrtales; family Combretaceae; genus Lumnitzera; species Lumnitzera littorea. The sequence goes on along the minus strand of JAMXBB010000004.1, from coordinate 117,517,190 downwards.
CTTTTGCTCAATGGCTTGATATTGAAGGGTTAGTTTTGTTCTAACATCATGTTATGAAGATTACGATAATGCTAAAGCTTAGACTTGAGTTGGAGATATTGAAAGCGAGGATCAAATATCATTATAATATGAATAATGCTGAAGGAATTTAATCAATATATGTTTGATTGTATGTCTCTATTGGAGTCGAGCGGTATAATGCCCTTATGTATTCTAAACGGTGCTTTCACTCTTTTACATGATTATGTGATATTTATAAATTCTAAACGATGCTTGATGTCTAGTTAGCCATAACTTGAGACAATATAGCAATTCGTCTCAAAGCATCAAGGTGCCAAACAAATAGGCTCCATAAGGATTATAGTCAAAAAGTAATAAACTACCAAAAACAATTTTGGCTAACATATTCTTTTTATATATATCAAAATGAATTAGTGTAAATGCGATCTAAAAATAAATAGATAAAACGCATTTGTAATCAATAGAAATTGTGACCAAGGTGAAAAAAAAAGAAAAACTATAATAATAGGATGAATTAAATCTACTTGAAAGTGAGGAATGTACCTTAGCTGAATTTCTCAAAGTATGACCACATTAATAACATTACATATACTTTCAATTCCGTCTAAGAAACAAAGTATAATTAAGGATATAGCCAGAGAAACAACGATACCAAGTCCTATCCATACTCTTTGCTAAGTTTCAGTACAAGATAAATATAAAGATGCCCCTTCTTTCGCTCATCCTATAATAGATTATATGAAGTAATTTTTGAAGTCTCTGATTTGTAAATTAGAACAAATAGTTGTTCATTCATTGCACCACTCTTAGCAAGTTTATTTTGGCTAATAATAACATTCATTGGGTTGTCTTGTCCTTTTCTTTCTTTCCTTCTTTTTACTTTTTATTTATTTATTTTCCTTAAGAAAGCCATTTATTGATAAACTAAGTAGTTTTTTGCTTAAGACATTTAATGGTTAGCCAATCAAAAAAGCCAAATTTTTAAGATAGGAAAATTTGAATGGCTCATATAAATGACAAAGTAACAAAAGATTAATATTAAAAATTTGAAAATGGAGGATAACACTAATAAGAAATATATACATTGTGGAATAGTAAAAATTTAACAGTATCATTATTATCTCATCCTTTTTTCTGGTTTTTTTTTTTTTTTTTTCAATTATAAGGAAGAAAAGATTCGAATTGAATCTATCTCAATATAAAATTAGGAAATGATGCCATTAGGTTACAAAATATCAAAGCAAAAATAAATCTTATTCCAAACACAGACCGAAATTACCTAATCCAAATATAGATCAAGACAGGAATCCAAAAATGTGTCCGACGGTGAAGGCGGCAAGGGTGGCGAGAAAGAATAGGATGGTTTGGTATGTTAGTATTCTTATGATAGTCATGCTAATGCAGAGCACCGGCAGCGTCGCTGCCGAATCGAAAGATACGGTGATCAACCCCCGGAAAGTGTTGAAAAAAATAGAAAGTAGGACCGCGTTGCTCATAAATCTCAACGGCTGGGCCCCCGGTTAGGGCTTTCGTCAAAAGCAGGAGCAACAACATGGCTGTCAACATGGCCACCATCCCTATCGTGTATTTCACTGCTCTATCCTGGTGAAGGTGAGGACTAACGAATGGCATTTTTTTTTTTTTTTTTAATCACAAGTCGGTAAAACGTACTGCATTGTAGTTGTAAAACAAACTCGTAAAATGTTCTTATACAAAGTTTTGGCATACGAATTAGGGGGAAATATATAGTCAAGGCATACGAATCGTGCATGCCCAAGAATCCACCTAGCTTGTACCTTTAAACCTGCCTAGCTTGTATCTAGGCGAGCACAGCACTCTTGGGCATACACGTAAATAAACCACATGTGCTCAAACCATTTATAGACATCCGTAGTAGTTACTTTTGTGATCTGATTGTTGACTCAACTATTCCCTTTTTTTTTTAATATTATTTTGTTTGATCATAGCCTTTTGTTTTTTTACTCATTTTCGTATCTTAGAAATGCGGAGCATCGAGTACCATCCAATTGTCGTATTGTTTCATATCAGTGCATTAATGACCAGCTACTAAATCAAATGGTAAGAATATACTATGTGTTTATTTGTGATAAGTTAATAATTATATGAATGTGTTTGCAATAAGAATATATATATATATATATATATATATATTATGTATCTTGTTGAGTGCTTAGTTTCGGGCATACAACATGTGAGAACACTGGCAAATTATTTGTCAATTTCAAGCATTAAAGTTAAAGACGATCGGTTTGACTTTTGTACTCTTTTGCTAAATTTTAGTCATATTTTATACTTTTAGGTTTGAAATTATAATCCTTTATAATTGGAAACTAGTAATTTTAGTCCATCTTATGCTTGCCATGACAATGACTTCTCTTCATATCCACTTCACTTTTTCAATGTTATCATCATGTCAGCAATTTCCTTAATTAAGTGAATGGATATAAGCTTTTAATATTTCCACATTTTAATTTATATTCTCTTAGTTGGTGCTAGTTACATGGAAAGAATTTCATTTTCTTTTTTTTCTTGGCTACGTCAACAATATATCACAATAGAAGCCATTTCTTCCGTTTATTCATGTATATATATATATACATGTACAGGTGGTGGGTAGTTTTATGTTGAATTTGCTTGATCGGTAGTTCCTTTTCTATTTTTTTTTTCCATTTTTTAAATTATATTTTTTTCCCAACTTTTTTGGCTCAATTTAACTTATACGTCGATTTCCATCCTCTCTAATCTATCTATTGATATTAAGGCAGCATCGTTTATTCGACTCCACAATCGTTTTATATGGTTTATGTATATATTTTTTCTATAGCACACTTTTTCTACGTTCCATATTTACCGTAAATAACTTATTTACCTACTATTTCTTGCGCATGCCATCTTTGCACCCCATTGGCATATATCTATCCGTTTTCTTATAACCACTTCTTTTTCCCATTGAATTAAAGTATTATTGACATTTTTGGCAGTCTCTTTGATTTATAAGGTTGAAAACATTTGTTATTAGGTCCTATATGTTTATGGGTTTTTATTGTTTTAATATTTTAATTACATATGTTAAAATGATTGTACTCCAGGGTTTTATAATGGCTTATTTTTTACTTCTTGGTGATTACCGTTGATTTTTTTTTTCTTATTGGATTAATACAATAGAAATAATCATGATTATACTGTGCTTGCACTGTGAATTGAATTGTTGAAAAAGTTTAAATTCAATGCTTAGGTCCATGTCATCCCATTTAAGGAAGCAAATTTCAATTCCATTCTAATTAGTAGTCGCTCTCATTGGATAATTAAAATGATAACCCGCTTTCCATACTTCTCCTTAATATACATGTATATATAACTCGCATTGCCTTTTTTTTTTTTGGCTAAATAAATGTTATGTGTATTTATGATCTTCTTTCCAATTCTCTTTGTAAGCTTTTTGTACTAGAAATTCTATACATTTATAAACTTCACTACTACGATTTATAAATTCACTAATTTCACTAGAATTTTTTTTTTTTTGGGTTTTATGATAGTTTTAATTAAGCATGAAAAATGACATGATTTTGTTTTTTGTATTTATGTGATTAGGTAGTTGAGGAAAAGAATTTTACATTCAATATAATGGATAAGATAACCTTGGCAATCTTTCTTTAAAGGAAAGATGAACATTGCATAGATTACATTTTTGTATAGTATTTTTTACATTGTAATGTTGGCTATTAGATCATCCATAAGGGAAAAATATAAAGTTTTTCTTTTATGAAAAAGTGGATCAATAGAAATATTTGGATGAAAAAAATATGAAGGCAAAATTTTATCAAACTTCAATCTTTTGTCTATGCACTTAAACCTTCTTTCCTACTAAACTTTTATGAAATTATATTATGATTTTAGTTGTTACCTTAGTTGCATTTGGTGTAATGATGAGGAATTGATACATTTTATATAATATGTTATTTATTTTGGTTTAGTTAAGGACTGTTCAAATGATTTTATTTAGCACATAATTATTCTCTCTTTTTTTTTTCTTTTTACATTCTTTAGTTCAAATTGTTTATCTAGCATCCATGCTTATTTTTTATGAATAGTGGAAAAATTATGAAATGAACTAACCATCACTCATATAGTACATAGCTTACAGTAAAGTGAATAATAACATTATTATCAAGATATATTTGATAGATTATAGTGTTGTCTATAATTTTATTTTTAAGAGATTTGTTTTGAAACATCTTGATTGAGATCTACTACAGTGCAAGAAACTCTTTATTACAATTTGTTTTTTAAATTGTACTTTAACTGTCAATAAAAAAATAAAAATTGACATAAGCTTTCATGCTTTGATGCCTTGATTAGACAACTAGCATGTGATGACAATTTCAAGTGAAAGTATAGTTATGATGAAATTAAGTTTTTTATTCATTTAATTGCTTTTTAGTTAATATTATCTCTCTAAACTCTAATTTTATTAAAAAAATTTAGCTATTTATTTAAAATGTTATGTCTTAAAGATTATATTTATTGTTTATTACACCCTATAATAATAAAGTCATAACAATCTTATTATATAAACTAGCTTAAAATAGAGGATAGCCACTAAGTTGCTACCATTGATAGATCTATACAAAGCTATACAACTAAACGTTAAGTCTAGCTCATCACGAATATAAATATAATAGATAAATTTTAGTGGAAGTCACTAAGTTATTTAAGTAGCAAATATTTACATAAGTTGTTTATAACAAAAGTGGCAAAGTCAATATTTACGAAAGTTATATTCATATAATGGGTACATAACTTTCTTAAATAGGTAATATATCTCAAGATAGGAATCCAATTAGGTAGCCTAAATGGCCCATTAGATTCACCCTAAAATAAAAAAGGAACAAAAGACTCAAAAAGATCTAAATCCATCTTCATTTCTTCACACTCTTAGTTCCCAAACAGCGACTAGCCTGTCGATATGTATAGCACTACATATTTATAAGGTACTTGAGAAAAAGAAATATATAGAAACATGAGCACACAACCGCTTAATAAGATGGGAGGGAGACAAAAGAGTATGGTATACATAAATCACAAATAAGGTTTTTAAGCAATTAGTGCAGTGCAATAAGTATGCCATTTGCATAATGTTGTTTGATTCATCATGAAATTAGAGAAATTACGTTTGCTTTAATTCAAATAGAGGAGTTTTAATGCAATGATGCGTGTTTCGAGCAAATTACAACTAAACCTAGGTTTATGTAATGGAGGCGTACTCCTCCTAAGACTTCCTTCGAACCAAATGGCCTTAACCTCACTACGATCTCTTCTCCTATCACTTAGTTTGACTTTGAAAGTAAGTAAAGGCCAATCTTAGCTATCTTATTGAAAGGTTAATGTTTAGTCGGATAATCCTAGTTATTCACATAATGAGTTACAATGTATGTCAAGTTAGGGCTTTAGTCTAAGTTTAGGTTAGTCCAATTATAGAGTAATCAAACAATTTTAAACAATCATATCAGAAGGCGAAACATAGCAATGCAAATAATACATGTAGTAAAGCTATCATAACAGCACAATAATTTCCAAGCACGAACACTACGTAAGCATAAACAATTACTTTACAAGCACAAACATACACTTCAACCTCCAAGTACTATAATATAGTACTCCAAAATGCCATTAAGTATTGATTCCACTTACTTAGATTCATATTGCTCTTTTGATTCCAAAGTGTAGGTTTTTCCTTTTTCGGTAATCCCTATAACACAAATCATATTTTAGTTATATATATTTAATGGAGTAATAGTGTTTTAATCATTTTACTTTTAATTAAGCTTGATATTCCTCTAATATTTACTAAGTGTTTGTTACGAGTATTAAGTTTCATTACTTTATTATAGGTTGTTGGAATCATTCTACTAAGGTATCCTAGGTTTGGTACCTTATACTCAAGTGTCTACAAGAATTTTTACTTATTCTCTTTTCTTAAAGTAACATTTTATTGAAGTTTTTACTAGGATTTATGGTATAGTCCCATAATAAGGAATCTTCTACTGAAACTTTTACTACGATGGTTTATGGTTAACTTAAATTGGAAAGCTTTCATAGAACCTTCTACTCCTCATCAGTTTATTCTACAACTTCTATTGAACTTTCTATAACTACCAAGATCACTCTATATAGCTAAAAGCACCACAATTCACATTCCTTTTGGTTTAATCAAATTTAACATTGTTGAAACTTCACTAACATCAACTCACAAGCGTCGAGAAACCGTTAAGACAAACATGCATGATTTGGAAATTCAACAAGTGGGCTAGTTATCATAGTTAACTAAAACTCCTAAATTTTTTTTAACTTTAGCTTGAAAAACTTGGTTTTGTGGTAAAAATTAAGCACGTATAGCAACATATATCATTTATTCACTATTGATTATTTCAATTTTTCAATAAAAACATTCAATTCATCAACTTTCACAACAATCAACAATTGAAATTATGTAAAAATTGTTAAGGCTAGTTTTGGAAGAAAAAAAAACCCATATTTTTATTAAATCCAACGTTTCCATTTTAAAACAATAATCAACATATGACTTGTAATCAAATATTATTTTGGGAGTAATGGAAAATCAAATTACACTAAAAGACTTTAAAAAATATTTCCAACTTTGTAGTTTAAAAGAACTAAAAATTAACCCTAATCAGATGGAAAATTTTGCTATACTTCTTGCATAACATTTATCTATATAAAATAGGGTATTTACAAAAAATATGTGTTAAGGACACTACATATTATACTTCGTAGTTCAATTTGTGAAGTTCCTATTATTTTGAAGATCCAAACCTTATTTGAAGAATTGTTTACGATGGGCTTTCTAACTTGCTTTTTCTTATACTTAAAAGACTAACTACTACAAATCTTTTTTAGAAAACACTTTTAGAAAGTAAGATTACTGGTGAATGCACCAAGGTCATGATTGTATTATAGTGTAGTGAGTTAAGGTTGTACTCTTTGAGGAATGAGATGGCTTAAAGTACCAGATCATCGACAATCTACTTTAAGCTAGGTTGATCGATTCATAAGAGGGTGCAATAGTCAATTATTCAAAAAATGACAATTAACTAACTATTAGAACTCTATCAAACACATAAGCATGGGATTATAATGTTTAGTCCTCTGATTTCCAATACTAAGTGTATTATAGCTATATGGATAGTCTTTATATATGTACATTTTAGCCAAACACGCTATAACTCAACCCTAGTCAAGGGCAGTAAAATTCTCTCCATAACAAAATTCCTCGATTAAAAGTGAATTTCGTATAGAACCTGTTATGAATCATAACTGTTGTATAAGTTAAACTTCTCTAGTTCCTAATATCTATTAAGTATGGTTAAGTGGGATAATCCATACTTCTAGTTACATTATGAATGCAAGTTCAATTATTATTATTTTTTTTTTATCAAACTCATTGTCACATGTAGTTTTAAGTACCTTAGGCATTCTAACAAAAACCCTCATTAATTAAAGCTATTGGATAATCTCATTAATGAAAATTCAATGGCCAGTTGTAATTCAAGCAAACTTATGAGAATGACTTTAAAAAATTCCACATAAAGATATAATCATATAGCAAAAATCTATACATTATGCATCTTCAATCATTATAAACACGATAATCCCACAAAAACCGTATACCTAAGCATATAGCAAGGATAATCACAAAGCTAAAGGAAAATGTCATCAACATCATTGAATAGAAATAACCAATATTAGTAAACTCCAACAAGAAAACCACAAGTAATGATGAGAAGTCCTTAATCCAAGCAATTTACAATGATCCTAATGCTTCAAACAAAAAACCATAAAGTAGTAGCCTGTGAACCAAAGAGAATCATGCTCAAGTTTTTGAGGCTTGTATTAGAATTGTTTTTTTTTTTTTTTTTTTGGTTGCTAGAGGCAGTCTAATGATCAAAGAGTGAGCTTCTTGTCTACACATTCAACCTAAGTTATGACATTACGCTGTGGAGCTTCATTTTGAATGGAATGGTTAGGTAAGTTAGTAGGTTGCTACTAAGCTAGTGCATCAAAAGTTATACCAGACAATTGAAATTTGTAGGCCTTACCCTTCTTAGATGAAACTATTGTTGGAGGCATGGGCTTTAGTGTCATATGTGATCACAAATATTGTAGATGATAGTTTCTAGAGTAGTGTTGAATTCACTAGAGAATTAAGGTCACATGGACCTTCATATATAATTTCGAAGTTGTTGACCAATAATAATAATAATAATAATAATAATGTTCAAGTTTAGGAAACAACATGGGTTAGAGCTCTAATCAAGTCGACTTGAGATGACATATGTCTATTGTACATAGCTCACCATGTCCAAGGCAAAAATTTATATGTAGAGTTTTGTAGGTACAAATATTCTTTCTAAAATTTGGTATGTATTGGAGCATAATTGAATGGGAAGGGAAATGTTATGGTTAAAGTGGGATTTTTCTTTCTAGGTAAGTGTACATTAGAAAGAGATTGAAGAGATTAGGGAGTTACCAATGAAAGTTTCTTACATAAGAAGTTTTCAAGATTGGCTCATTCAAAAACATGCCTACTTTAGTAAGGATGACGCATTAAAGACGTCACTTAGTCACATTTTCTATGAATTATATATATATATATGAAAGAAATAAAGAGAGAAAAATTTGAGCAAATTTCGAGTTGATTTATTATGGAGAAGAAAAAGTGTGATGTTGTGACCTTTTATTCTACTTTTGGATGGCACTACAGGAGAAAGCTCATGGAAGTTGTTTAAAAGATTTAAAACAAACAAAAGAAGCGAAATCGAAAAGAAGGAAAGGGATTAAGTACTTTTTTTTTTTAACAGAATTTAAGAAAATAAATAAGTGTGATAAAAAATAGATTCTTTCAAACTAAGATTGATATTGGACATACATTCCATGGTATTTTGAGATATGGTACAACTGTAATGCCTTAGAAGTTAAGGGTATAATAACTTAACACGTGTTCCTAGTATTTAGAAACATGTTAAGGCTTTAAAATCAACTATAATATTCAAAATCACTTATATTAGCCACTTATTAAATATAAAATAACAATTTTCCAAGTAAATCAATTCAAATAGCTTATAGGCGAGTCACTTTAACCATAAATATATTCAATAACCAAATCTTAATTTTTTACAACATATAGAACTAATCGTCTTTTTTTCTAAACCCGATGATAGTAATTCATATACTTATTACAACTTATCAATTTGACTTATAATTGTAAAAATAAAAGAATGAGTCGAAGCTCAGTATACAATGCACAAGCACATATGGATGCCAAACTAAGATATACACATGCATATAATGCAATTTATAACAAATATGAAGCAAACAGTAAATTAGTCATCTTTATTTTAGGCTAACAACTAACAAAGGGATACTCATGATCACCCTTCCCTCCACCCCTCCCCTACCCCCAACACTATAATCTTTGTCTACATATATTAGTGGATAAATATATATTTTCCTTTAAATCCTTTATATCTAAGTTTAGAGTCTAAAGATCATAAATTTTAGAATTCCAGTTGTATCATCTCATATATGAGTCTATTAGGGAATTCTCATATATGATCGGTAATTGCTATTCTAAGTATTTGCTATTGTGAGCTCCTAGAACAAGTAAGTCAAGCACAATAATTAAAAAATTCATTTATGTTGAACATAGATTAGTCCAGATAGATTTTTCTAACTTAGCAAACATAAACATATAAACATGTACCATGTATATGGGATGGCTTCTCAATTGTTAACTGGAATTCTACAACTTTAAGTTTTATACTGATTAGTCCTAACTACTCATCTACGAAGAAACTCGATATCTAACACGAATATATTTGTGATTAGAAATAAGTATGCATTAACTTTCGAATGATTGTTAAATAAGTCTTTATCCAATTTTTATTCATTGATTATTTGTAAATCTTTTATTAATTTACTATTTATTACTATAGCTAACCGGTAACATATCACATGACATATATATACATTTATGTGTATATGAGATAATTAAGGCATATTTATTTATTTATTTGAATGAAACTCACATTGGCTTCTACAAATCAAATCATAACATCTAAACAAAAAGTCTATTTTACAGGTTATGTACAAAACAGAGAATATAATGCCGAATATCAATCCTATTATGGTATTCCTACGTTGTATTAGAAAACAAAAGCCACCGACTATGGAAATTTAGAGGTGGAATTCACTGTCATCCTCTTTTTCATGAAAAAGGATTTATAGATATTATACGTAACATGTTATATACATATGAGATATAAATATTAAATATCAACAAAATATTGATATAAAAATAATTTTTAAATCTATTATTATACGTGATTTTTATAGGTGTATATATCATATATACATATATATATATATATATATATATAAATACATAGTTTGTAAATCCTTTCTCCTTCTTCGTATAAAATAAAAAACTAGTAGCCGAAGTCATCATCTTCCATTAATACCATAATATTAATTATGCTATATATGTTTATATATTTATAATGCTAGTATCCTATAGAGGAAATTTATTCAACTTAGATTAGGCAAAAAGAGAGACAAACAGAGGTTTCCAAGAAACGATATTAATCAAAGAGATGGAGTCGACTCGGTAAGTGACTCACCAGAAATAGAAACCAACGATTGGAAAACTAAAGTAACATGTCCTCTTCGTCGAAGAAATTCAATACAAGCTCCAACGTTAAAAGTAGAACCAAGAAGAGTAAAGGAGCTGCCAACGTACTGGAATGAGAAGGAGGAACCAAAATTCACTTAACAACATGGTCGGTGAGTCACCGAAAATCGATTTTCCGTCGAGCTGCTCTTCGCCGGCTTGAAGGAGAGTTTAATATCAAAGTTCTTGCTATCGCAAATGGAAGAAAGAATATCCCGTGGTCGCTATCTCGAACAAGCATTCGTCGAGATTATCCATACAGAAGTTGAATCCTGTTTTACTTAGTTAAAGCTAACAGAAGGAAATTTAAATTGAGATAAAATTTTGCTCGGCTACATCCTATCTGTATGAGCGTTTATGAGATATTAATGCACCAACTATAAAATGGTGAATCTGCATTGTGCTGTTATGGGAGGATTTTGTGCGATCACGTGTTAGCTGGTTTGGTATAATAAAATGCTTTGCTGATATAATTGCAACTATAAAGATTCGATAACTTTCTATTTTCTCTCAACTTGCAGAGCGTTGGTTTCTTAGATTTCTAACTATGGTGGATGGTGGACGCTGTAGCAGACAACACCGATACTGATGGTTTCATGATACGATTACTTACATGACATAAAACAACTACAGGACAAAGCAGAAGGATATTTCAATTCGTCTATTTCGATTCGACGAGAGAAAAAGAAAAAAAAAAAAAACTGTAAAAGAGTGAAAGAAAAAATGAGAATCTTTTTATTTATAGGCTTTATTTATAGTGAATAACATCGAGATGTTTTAAAAAATATACCTATTTTTATATTTAGTATTGAATCATTTTAAATAGATAAATATATCTAGTTAAGTAAATATATATTTTCTAAAAGCCAATTGTATCTTTATAAAGATCTACCCTAAATATAAGTACCTTATATTCACTTTGATCAAGACAATTGGATCTTATCTTAAGTCTTGGGAAAGTCTATTTGAGCTTAGGGCTTATGTCTTAAAAATGCCCATCCATCCATTGTACGAATAAATTTTTTACCATTTACCATTTGTGAAGTGTATGAAAGAGAACTTTAAAAAAAATTACAAAAATATGAATTATATAAAATTAATTACACAAATATTAATCCTAAATCTCATCTAGAAGATACAATGATATAATTTACAAAAACATAACTTAGAGAATTCTATACCGTTATATTAACACTAATATCGCATACAAGGGCAAGATTGATATAACACTGATATTGCATGTTTTACATGTAATATAATTTTGATATTTTTGTAATTTTTTTATATAGATAGTATTTATATGATATTTATTTATTTTAATGTTAGAGATACAAATTCCTTGCATGCAAGATCCATTATTATTAGGCAAGAAATCAGAATTGCCTGCACTTTAATACCAAAGGAAGTTTAATTGAATTTTACATTAATTTAATTTCGGTTAATATTTAGCTTATTTTCATATTCAAAAATAATATTGAAAAAGTCAATTGTTTTCTTTTTTCCTTTCCTATCCTGGGAAACAAGATGAAGTGAGTCCAGCGAAAGTCTTTACCTATTTTCCTTTCTCCTTAGTTTTCCTCTATGGCGGATGTAGAACTTTTTCCTCCCATCTCCTTCGTGTTCCCTTCATCCCGAACATAGTGCGTGTGAGAGAGAGAGAGAGAGAGAGTGGTCAATGACAAGTTACGGACTCACACCATCCTTTTGCTGGACATTCTTATTCTACTAGTTTAAGCTATTCTTTGTTTTTGAAAATGCCGAAGAGGAAGCGCCTGACTAAAACCAAACGTCTTGATGAAATTGATGATCTTTGTTTTTCTATCCCTCGAATTCCAGGTATGTTCCCTCTCTTGAAATTTCTCCCTATTAGGGTTTCTTGCTTTAATTTTTAGCTTGTAGGCTGCAATTTTTTTTCTTTCCACAATTCCTGGAGAGTTTGAAGTTTGCAATTTTACTAGTTTGATGTAGTGAGACACTCACAATCTGTGCTTCCAACTACATATTGTTGTAGACTTAAAAGCTGCAATCTTTTTCTTCTACTCATAGTTGGGTTCTTTTTTTCAATTGATAATGTTTTTCAGGAAACTGTAATTGTAAAATGCATTCCATTGGAAAAGGAAGAAATTTTAGCAAGAAAGGGGGAAAAATAAAGAAAAAAGAGATTTCTGTTATTATGTAAATGTTGTGCTCAATTCAGTTAATGGCTGAATTAGAAACTAAGCCCCCCTGTGAAGTCTTAACTTCGAAACTTTTGGAGCCGTAAATCCATGCTCAAACCTGTTATCATGTCTCACATGTTCACTGGTTTCTTCCCATTCTCCGTTGTCTGCTGCTGCTAGAGTTTCATTACTCGTCAAAGGTGCTATTTGATTGGAGGTGTGTTGTTGGCATGCCTTAACTTGAATATGGTGGTCCATTTACATAGCCAAAAGAGGCTTCAAACTGGAGTAGCAAATTCTTCAAGTCTACCATTTTGAATGGCTGTGATGCCAAATTGATATAAATCTGCTTAAAATAGTAATTTTTTGGTTTATCAAGAGATAACACAACGATCTTTTAGGACTTGATTTTAGAGAAAACCTTGGATCTCCTTAGAATATGATAATTCTATATTTCTAGAAAATGAGAAGAGTTGTATTTCCTCTCTTTATCTGATCAACATTTCCTGCCATATAAGAGCAGTTGGATGCAATTGCTAAGTCCTGAAATTCCTCATTTTTGAAACCTAAACATATCTGCTCCCTAGAACTAACACATTGAACAATACCAGCATTCATCTGTTCTTACTGACCATTTACAGCACCACACACTTGTAAACACATTTCACATGACAACAACATAGTCACACACACACTTTCACTTAGGGGTATAAATGAATCAAGCCAATTTGTAAATTACTCAAGTTTTATTCGAATTTAATTCGGTGACAATTGAGTCAAGCTTAAGCTTGAGATTTAGCTTTAAAATACTAAGTTCATCAGACTTGCAAGCTTAATTGAATTTCATATAATTCTTAATTTATTTTAATATTTTTAAATATAAGTGAGTCTAGGTTTATTTAAGGAAAATTTGTAAAATAAATTCAATTTAATCGAGTCAATTGAGTAAACTCAAGTTTACCATATATATCTTCGAGTCGAACTCAAGTTTAAAATTTAAAACTCAATTAAGCTCAAACTAAGCTCAAGCTTCAAGTTTTCAAGTAAGCTCGAGCTTGAGTTGGAGCTTAATACTTTATTGGTTTGACTTAACTTGATTCAATTATACCCCTATACGCATGCACACATAGAAAACATACGACAACATTTGATTCTTCTTCTTCTACTGGTGCAAATACACACATAAGCGCATAGGAATTTTTGCTCAAACTAGATATAACATAATACACAATTGTTTCACATCTCGGGTCTTTCTTCTTGTAACATTTATAATACACATAGGATCTTGACTCATCTCTTGCTGGAGGCATTCCAATAATCACTTTGGCTTTTGGTATTTTGCTGTGGTCAAGTTTAAATATCTTGCGTGCATGGCCTCATGGCCTCAGCCCCCTTTCTAGGCCCATAAGTAATTGGTACTGACAATACCTGTAAATCACTTTCTCTTTTTCTTTCATTTTGGTCTGTTTTTGGGTGTAAATATGAAATAGTTCAAATGAAAACATTATCATAAATGATATGTTGCCCTGAAATGACTTGGCAGTATGGGGAAATCTTCTGTGTGAAAATGATGAAGCCCTTATTGATGCAATTATTGGAATTCTTAATGGAGCCACCTTTGGTGCAGAATGAAAAGCCTTGTAGATTATGAATGTTATCTGTTATGATATGCAATCATTTTATTTTCTTTTCTTTCTATTTTTCCTTTTGGAATTCTCAAAGGTTCACGGAGAAGAGGCAGGGGCAGTCCTATCATGTCGACCGGATCAAAGAAGTGGAACACTAACACGTTTGAATCTCATTTTGAGTAAGTTCCATGCCTATATTCTTTACTACAGTAGTACCTTTTTTTTTGGGGTAAGTAGAAAGTGTTTGTTTTGCTGAAAACGTTTTTTGGATTTTTCCAGTATTTGTCTAGAAAGTTGTGTGAAAGAATATTTTGCACCACTAGGTAATTGTATTATTAGTTCCACCAATGATGGGGATGTCGCTTTGGGAGAACTTTACAAGGCTTCATAGCTTTTTGATTCAATGGCAGAAGTGGAGTTTGGGATTTTTTCTTTCTCAAATATTTCTTGATAAAAGAGGAGTACTTTAGCCATTGTAGACATAATAAGAACTCCATTAAACTATCTGATTAGTATCTATGAACCTTTTCTTTTCTTTATTTTATTTTTTTAAAAAGAAGAATACTACCTATGAACATTTTGGGTGCATCTTTCTAGTTGGTATCAAATGTGTTCCGTTTCATGGGTAAAGATTTTCCTTTGCAATATATACCATGTGTCTTTGAAGTTGTAAAAATGGCAAGGGAGATCCATCATAAGGATAAAGAAGGCAGTGTTGCTAATTTCATAGCAGCTCATGTAGAAGTCAACTGGGCTTGTGAAATCGTGAAACTTCATTTTCTGTTGTGCCATGGAAAATTGAACTATAATGATCAAATTTAGGCATTCAAGAACTTTGGTGGAAAAAAGAATGGGAATCTTCTTTATACATGACATTGGGGTCTCACTAAATACTCTTGGAATACAATTTGTTACTTATCCTGGTACAGTTGATGAAAGCAAGTTTGAACTAGATCATTGATACGTTCCAAAAGATTAACAATAGAAATTGAAAAAATTTTTATTGATATTTTTCTAGTGAAAATTGACTAAAAGAACCCTAAATCTGAAAGAGCTCACAAACAAGTCCATAAGTAAGATGCTTATTAACAAATTAACTGTTAATGTTTAACAAAATATTTGTCTATCTTCTTTACTAAGTCATTTTCTTATTCATACTCACTCATCTACTAGATTAACACATATTTGCTTATTTATACTAGTTAATATACTTATTTATTTCTATTAACTAAAGTATCATATCAGTATAAAATAATTCATGACTTGCTACTACAAACAACAGGTACTTTCCATTTTCCACATCCAACTTGGGGCCATCTTCCACTACTTCGATTCATTCTTCTATTGTGTCTACTTCGCCTAAGGATAACTTTCCTCGTTATCAAGGGGTGTTGATTGACAACTCTTTGGCTTTAGTTACTTCTCTTGTTGCTGCACAACCTCATCAGTAGCATGAAGGTTGGAAAAAATTCCATGGCCACAAGCAAATGACCTATGCGAAGTTTCACGATAAATTAGCTAAGGATCTTTGCTTTAAGTATAACTAACCTTACTCGCCAACTCACAAGTGTCCCAACGATTGATGGTTTTGCATGACAATCTTGATGGCTCAAGTTATATGTGGGAATGGAATGAAGAAACTAATTATTTGCATCTAACTTCTTCATCCATCAACAAGGGGGTTGGTTGGTTCTTATTTGGTTCACAACATGCTATCCTTGAGGACAAGGACATTCTTGAGTGGGGAGGCATTGATATGTACCTGTTGTTTGTAGTAATGAGTTATGAATTACTTTGTATTGATATGACACTTTAGTTAATAGAAATAAGTAAGTGTATTAATTAGTATAAATAAGCAAGTGTATGTTGATCTGGCAGAGGAGTGGGTATAAATAGGAAAGTGACTTAATAAAGAAGATAAGCAGATATTTTGTTAAACATTGACAGTTGGTTTGTTAATGAAAATCTTGCTTATGGATTTGTTTGTGAGCTCTTAGCTCATGGCTATCATTTTGTGAGAAATTTAGAGTTCTTGTAATCAATTTTCACTAGAAAAATATCAATAAAATTTTTTTAGATTTCTATTGTTAATCTTTTGGAACGTATTAATCATGTTACCTGATCTATGTGGACATTTTACCTTATACCCCAAAATAATGAACCTGGGGTTGTAGGCTTTAACTTAGAGTAGTAGTCTTCAAATCCTTCTTGTTATCAAATATTACACCAAGTTTGCAGTAGAAAATAGGGTTGATTTCTATGCTGTTTCTGTTGTCAAAAATGCAACAGAAGTTTGTGAGTTGTAGGGAGACTTGGGAATTGTTGATGTTGGTGATAAACAGGGGCGCCTTTTGAATAAACTGGCAAAACACAGTAATCATCCACATCTATTTCAACGAATTGAGTCATCTTTCTTAGACTAAAGGAGAACATCTTATTTCAATCATTAGCTGCTGCAGCTATTTCAGCCTCTGTTACTTCAGTGCTTGCTCTGTTGATATGAACTGTGGGTTTTGGCTAGTATAGAAGAAAGAAAAATTGAACTAAACAAACTAGAATTGACCTCAGGAATATAGATTTTGATCTCACAAGGACCAGAGACAACACTTACGGATTGGAAATTATCTGCCAAGGCACACAAGGCTGAACTTTGTAATTTTCTGACTAAACTCTTTCCTTTTGCGGCTTGTTCCTATTTATATCAACTCCACATTGCCATATATACAAATATGCCACCCTTATAACAACAATACCACTAGTACACACTTCAATGCCACCAAACTACATAGCACAGCACCATTGTAGTTCACAACACCATCCCACAACAAACACACAGCACACCACAGAACACACACTTTAGACAACACAGCCCCATAACTACACACACCAATGCACATGGGGTTGTATCAAATACCTCCTCCTTGAGAAGCCCCTTGCCCTCAAGGACCAAGTAGGGAAACAATCCAAGCTATCCTGTATCAATGTCATCAAACTTATTCGGATGTGAAAGAGAAACGACACCATTGAGAACCACCCTGCGGGGCACAACTACTACTGAATTGGCATTGATATATTTTTGCAAAACCTCCTTGAACAGTTTTGCAATAGCTAGTTACTTTTTCGTTGCCACCTTGTTTAATGGGGTGATTTGGGGAACTGTGCATTGCAAAGGCCAATGGCTGTCACATTCCATCTGGTTGTGAGAAGAGAAACCCATGTCCACCGAGGATGGCAGAAGAAGACAGCATAGTAGGACCACTGTGGCTAGGCAGTGACAAGTGAAGGTCACCTATATGTGGAGGTGTCTGCTACTTCTCCATACAAGCAAGCCTCAGGAGGTTGTCCCCCATATCTATCTCCAACTAGCCTATTACCTTAAGAACCAGAAGCCGTAATTCACTATTGCTTTGTTTGGCAAAACTGTGAGTGAGTCATTGCCTATGCATGCCAAAGAGTCAGCGTCACTAGGTTTAGGATACTCCTCATTGCAGCTAATGACAGCTGATCTAATAGGAGCATCTTCAACTAAAGCATTATATCGAACACCTAGAGGACAACTATTAAATCCATCACCAGAAAAATAAACTCGAGAACCAAAATCTAGAACACTAAATGTAAAACAATTGCCATCAATTTTCTCCTCCAGCAGTTGTTTCTCTATATATGAAAACCTTAAGTCATGCGATACCAATTTTACCTTCTCTAAACTTCAATCTCCTTGTTCCACACATAGACAGCCATTCAACTTCCATGGTCAATCATCAATCCCCAATGGCTTGACCCCAACCGACTTTCTTGATTGATCTCCATAAATTCACTTGCCTTTCAAATGTGTTTCACTAATCCCAACAAATTTTCCTTTTTTGGATCCATCACTTGAGCATTTCTCTCCATATGCCAATCTCCATCTAGCATTGACTCATTAATCTCTGAAGTCCAATCAACACAATCCATGCATTGATTTCCTTTTGCCAACTAAACCAATCAACTTGCCTTTTTAGGATCTCCATTCTCATCTTCTAGTGCATCAGAAATTTGAGATTTCTCCTTCAACTCTTCATTCTTTGGTGGGTTCTGCTTTTAAACTTGTTCAACTTTCTCCAGCAAAGTTTTTGGTTCCAATGGTTCAACAATTCATATGTGATTTATGTGGAAAGAAGGAAACCCTAGGTGATACTTGACAATTGTTTCCTTCAACTGTGTGTTCATCGAACAATCTCGGTGCATCTCTTCCACCATTGAATGTGGTGACATTACACTTTGTTGTGATCATGCACTATTGCATTTGATGTTCACCATCCAAAATTTGTTTAGTAAGAACAGCAATATGCTCCTCAATCTTCATCATACTTGTTATGGATTGCTGCAATATGTGGAAAGAAATTTCCTTAGATTTTCCCACTAAAGGCACCGATTTGATAGAGTTGCGGGTTCATAATACCATGTGGTTGTGGGTTTGATTCCCCACAGATAGTGCCATTTGATATGAACTGTGGGTTTGGCTACTTTGGAAGAAAATGAAATTGGACTAAACAAACTAGATGAATATTATTATTTGTCGCAACTTGGTTAAGTCATATGATTGCCTATCCCCTTGAGGAGTTGGAGAATATATTGTTTGTTGTCGCTAGTGAATTCGAGATTGTTATTTGCTTAAAGTACTTGGATGAAGATTATATATATTCTCATTACCTTGAAAGAAGATTACATATTTGGTAGTAAGATTATCAAATTTAAGAATGTGGTGCTGTTCCAGGTAACTAAATTGGGAAATCCCTGCCATTTTGTTATGAGTAAGTCTCCTCTTAAGCATAGCTGTTTGTACATAAAAGCCTGGTTGACAGAGGAAGTGCTTGCAAAGGTGATAGTTGATGGCTGAATTGTCCAATTGGATGAACCAAAGGCTAAGAGGCTCATTCCAAGTTCCCGTGAGAAGAGTACAAAATGGTGCCATGAAAATACTATTTTGTGTGTATGCTTGAAAAAGTGTGAGTTTTCCTTTCGGGTGGCAATTGTTAAAATAACCACTTTGGTTGATGTAAACAAAAGCAGCTTAGGCTGTGGCCCCAATGATGGAAGAATGTTGAAAGAGTTTTGTAGTAATAATCCTTCAGGACAAGGATTTCGAAATGGACGAAAATTGTCATAATTCTGAAGATAATGGGTAAATTCTTATGTAGTACGTGTATATTGAAACTATAATTACTGGTAGAATTAGTACATTGGAAGGAATGTTTGCTTTGGTGGCCAGCCATATATAAGAATTATCCTTGCAGTTGGAAATAAGAGTGAATATAGCAATAAGTTTTCAAATTTCTCCTTCCCTCCTCTTTTATCTTCTCTCCCTCTCCCTTTGTCTCCTCTTCCCCTTGTAATTCTTCTTCTTCTTCTCTTAATTTCTATCAATTTGTTATGACCAAATGGTTGGGATCATCACAATATTAATTTCAATAGTTCAGTGATGGTGGGAGGTAAACATGGCAGCTCAGTAGAGGCAGTTAACCATAAAGGAAAATGTCCTGGAAAAATAGGCAAATAACGTCCATATTTAAGAAGGGGCATCTAATTTTCTCATTGCCTCTTGGCTTTTGCAGTTATTAACCACTGCTACTGAAGTCCAATGGTTACTGTTGTCTTCCGTTGCTATTTATCACTTAAGGCCAATATTATTTGCAACATCTTGGGATTTATCTATGCTATTATTTGACAATTGCAAGGCTTAGGTTGTAACAATTGTTGAGAAAGGTCCATAATATTTTCCTGCAAAACAAATATTCTTAGTCTCCAATTGTAAATTTCGTGCAGTAAGCATGTCCTTCCTTTGCAGGATTGTACGCAAGAACTTTTCAGAGGGCCAGAACTCTTCGTTTGCTTTTCTTGACAGCCTATGGTTTTCCTTGTACTTGACAGAATCCTCTAGGGAAAAGGTGTTAGATTGGATTAAAAGGAAGCGAATTTTCTCCAAGAAATATGTTATCATTCCTATTGTTTGTTGGTAAAAATCTTTCATGCCATGATTTTCAGCTGCACAAGTGGGAGATTCATTTTTAGAAGCTTCTAATCCATATAATTCTTGCAGGGGACATTGGAGGCTTTTGATCTTCTGTCATTTTGGTGAAGTTTCAAAATCAAAGAAGAGAACTCCGTGCATGCTGCTGCTGGATTCACTACAAATGGCAAATCCAAAGAGAATTGAGCCTGATATTAGAAGGTATTTCTGTATGTTGTCAATTTGTTGCATGCATAGATACTATTTTTTGATTTTCTCCCTCTCCTAACTATTTATTGCATATGTTGTCTCTGCAACTTCCAATCGTTTGGGCATTGCCTAGATTTGTGATGGACATTTACAAAGTGGAGGAGAGGCCGGAGAGTGGAAGAACAATTTCACAAATTCCTCTCTTAGTGCCTGAGGTATAATATGGAACTATTATTGTTCAGATCATTACATATATATATAAAATAAATTGTGATTTGGGGTCATTCCCTAGACCTATGACAAGTTAGGTTGTCAGAAACTTAGTTTACCTGCTCTATCTTTTGGAATGCATAGGTGCCACAACAGAGGAATGGGGAAGATTGTGGTCTTTTTGTTCTGTACTTCACAACCTTGTTTGTAGAGAATGCCCCTGTGAACTTCAGTACTTCTGAGGGCTACCCTTACTTTGTAAGTTTATCATGTCAGCTGCTACCATCCGTTTAAAGCAATTTGTGACATAGCTTTTGTGTTGTTGCAGATGAAGAAAGACTGGTTCTCTCTGGAGGATTTAGAAGAGTTTTATGACAAACTTGCATCTCAAAGTTGACAGATCTGGACTTTGGCAGCTTCATCATATAGAGGCTCCTACATCCTGTGTCTTACATCAAGGTGACAGCATATGTGCAGACGGTATAACAAATGTTTACTTTTATCATTTTAGTTTTCATTAGTCCAAAGACAGTATAACATGGTTAGGCTAACCGATTTCAAAGTTGATTTTTATTGGTATACTCAATAGAAGGTTTGGTCTTGATATTTTCTACTTGATAGTTCTAATAATTGGATCTACAATGTCTGAATTGGTTTCTCTTAAGGCCTCAATGCATAAGACCTTCAGAAGTTATAGCAGAGGGGTTTAACATCCTTACAGGCTTTTCTTTCCCATTTTTTGGGTCCATTTTCTTATTGCTGAAATTGACAATACTGATTGTGGTTCAACAGCATTTAATTCTTCCTATGGCTGACTTTGACTGTCACATATCCTTAAGTTACTGAGTAGCTGACATAGTGAGGCTGAAAATTCACATTGAACACATTCTATATGGATATAAATGTACATATGAATGTTTGGATGTATGTACTTATCCTTTCCATCATTTTGTGCGGCACCTCTTGATTGGAAGTAGAAGCACCTTGGTATAAGCTGGAGGAAACAATTTTTCCCCCTCTCTTGGATTTTGGAGAGGGATGACTCTACATAAAATATGCTTTTCGTTAGAAATGAAATAAAAAAAAAAAAGAAAAGAAAAGAAAAAGTTAGGTATGTTTTGTTTATAATTTTTGTCTTCCCCTTTTTCATTTTCATCTTTGCTGATGTTACATCTCCAAACTTATAAAGGAGATGTTGATATGAATTTTGGTTTAATGGCTTTATTAGGTTTGTATGGAGGACACCAATGTAACTCCTGTATCCATGTATACAAATACACTATTGTGACGGTTTTGTTGGCTAATATTTGTTGATATGAAAGCAGGTTCCGCTGTTTCGAATACATCTACTGTATTTAATGTTTTGATACGAGGTTCTAATTTTTTGGCCAACTATTGGAGGATGGAGGACTCAAATCTTGGTTTATTTCAATAGGAAATTAGTAACGCTACCATTAAACTTCAACAACTTCAGTATTTTGATATGGAGTTCAAATTATTCGTTCTACAACATGCTTAAAGAGCGTGTGGAAGATCATGTTGGAACACAGGAAGGTGTTAGTCATTGTGATGGGTGATACTGTGGTGTGGGTAGGGGATGACTAGTTTAGAATGGCTTGGACTGTGGAATACAAGACCATAATGACATAGATAATGCATTCATTCGCTTCACTTAAGCTGCAGTAGTAATGCTTGTAGCATGCTCTATATATATATAGAGAGAGAGAGAGAGAGAGAGAGAGGGAATTTTAAACCACGACTAAAATTGTCTGATTGGTAGGCAAGTCTAGGGGTGGATGAATATAAGATAGATAAAGTATAAGCTCTATTCAAATTTTTATCTTGTGAGTACAGTTTTTGAAATTTTGCTACTTATAAAAAATTATAAATTATTTCATATTTTTCTTATAAATTTCACTATGGTTATTTTTTAAAAATGTAAAATAAAATTGATTTTTTTTTTAAAACAATTACTCAATTTATCTAATCTTTCAAGTTAGGCCAATGTATGGAGTCCATTAGGCTATATTTCTTACCAATTCTTTTTTTTTTTTTGTTTCTTAAATGGGTTTTTAACCATTATTATTATATATAAATTTTTACAAAAGTTTTATATAAATATTCTTTGTATAAATAAAATATTTATCTTATGATAATCATATTGTAGAGATATTTAAGGAAATAAGCACATTGTTTTAAAAAATAAAAGTGATAAATATTGTACTTAGCACAATATTTATAAAGTTTACTTTAATGAGATGGTAGCTTTTATTTTTTAGTTTTATTTAATTATTATTACAGGGTTAGGACCTTAAAACATGTTCCCTAAATGTTTTAAAGTGTAGATTCGTAGTGGGTACTAGATACTTTAACTTCTTATTTATACTTTACATTGTGAAAATAGGTTCACAATAGGTTTTAAAAAGTTATCATTCAAAACTTATCATATAATCTTAATTATTTATCGAAAACTTATCCGGTTGAACAAGATTCGGACAGGTATCTTGTATTATAAGGTCACTTGTTCACCTTTAGGCAAGCTACATTATTATGCGATTTTGGCAAATGCAATATGATTACGATTTTATTTTTCTCTCGGATATTTTTGTTTCCAGAGTTTTCAATCACCAAAAGAAAGAAAGAAAATTTGTGATCAGTCGTTGTTTTGTTTGGTATGATTAGCATAATGGAACATAGAGCTCTCAATTAAAAAGGTCGGCAACATAAAATCTCTTTATACGATTACAATGAAAGCGGTGGATAAAAGGTAGCCGCGAAAAATTCATAAGGGATCGGAGAAAATATGGGAAAATATACAATTGTTAATACTTTAGCCCTTTAAATATGAACTAGCTGGGGGAGATTGCGATAAGATGGATAAATATATCTTAAAGTAAATAAGAGGCAATCTGGACGAGCACCAATGATGTGCCGTTGTTGAAAGGGATGTCTCATACCAAGCTCATCAAAAGAGAGGAAGGATGACCTTTTTTGAGTTCGGCTCATGTTGAAAGAAGTGCCTAAACGTACCGAATCAATACGATGGGATGTGTTTATTTATCTATCTCTTGGATCGAAATGAGGTAGGTTTAATTAAATTGTAAATATGTACCGGTCAAAAACCTTCTTATCTTTGGAATTCAATGTCAAAATCCTTTTAAGTCCTTATAAATGTGATATCAAACTTTAGATAACCATTAGATTTTAATAAAAGTTAAAAACAAAAGTTTATTTATAAATTAAAATTATTAAGGATTAGTGTTATATTTGGTACCTAAACTTTACCAAATTATTCAATTAACTATCTTTGTAAGTTCTTGTTTGCTGATATTTATTATTACGTGGCATTTGCTAACATGGCATTAAATGCTATGTGTCGCCATTATGAATTGCCATGTGTTTTTACACATAACACTCGTTGATGCGGCGAGAGGAGATATGTGGCAGCAACTCTAATTGCCATGTAGCGCTTCATGTCAACTAATGCCATGTGGGAGACAAGTCAAACGAAGCACATACCTTGTACATGAACACAAATCTTCAAATACTACTTAAGATAACTTATATATATACAAGACTTTTTTCATGCAAATACTTTATGTGAGACTTTTGAAAGAGGGATGTGGGTCTTGAGATGCAAGTTACAATTTTTTTTGAGAGAAAGTATCGGCTTTGATATGATTTTTCTCATATGATTCGACTTTCAATTTAAAAAACAATTACTTAATTTTAATCTACTTCATGATTTCTTTTAAATCATGCAAAAATTTTCATAAAAACCTTCTAAAACGTGATTTAAATATGTGTCAAAGTTTATGGTTCAAGTGTGTGTTATATTTGAAGGGTCCACTTTGACATGGATTTCAAACACGTTTTAAAAACATTTTTTTTTAAAGATTTTTATATGATTTAAAAGTAATTATGGAGTAGGTTAAGAATTGAGTATTTTCTTTTAAATTAAAAGTTGAATCAAGTGAAAAAATTTGAGTGAAAGTTGACTTTTTCTCAAACAAAAAACTACAAATTACACTTCATAAACCTTATTTTCTCTTTCAAGAGTCCCATATGAAATCTCTCATAGAAAAAAGATTTATATATATATGGATTGTCTTAAGTCATTAATTGATTAAGTATTCATGAGTTTAGTGTAATTGAGATTACAATTGGATTTATATTATGTTTGATGGAAATAACAAAATATATATACTTTTGATGTAGCAGTAGTTGCAATTGATCTTTTTTTTATCTTACAATTTTATATTCACTGATGTAGTATTAATTAACACGTGGCATCAAATCCAAATGCCATATGTTGTAAGACAATTTTTTTTAAGGAAAAAAATATACTTTTTTATGTCAATCAAACTCGTCATAAATCCGAGTGTAGCATACACTACACCAAGCTTATGAATAATTATTAAATTAATGACTTAAGACAATATATATATATATAAGGTTTTTCTTGTGAGAGATTCCATGTGGAACTTTTGAAAGAGAAAAGAAGATTTATAAAGTATAATTTGCGGTTTTTCGCTAGAGAAAAAGTCAAATTTCACTCAAATTTTTTCACTTGATTCAACTTTTAATTTAAAAGAAAATACTTAATTCTTAACCTACTTTATGATTACTTTTGAATCATATAAAAATCTTTAGAAAAATGTTTTTAAAACGTGCTTAAAATCCATGTTAAAGTAAACCCTTCAAATATAACACACACTTGAACCACTAACTTTGACATAGATTTAAATCATGTTTTAGAAGAAATTATAAAGTAGATTAAGATTAAGCAATTTTTTTTTAAATTAAAAGTCAAATCATATGAGAAAAATCAGGTCAAAGTCAATACTTTCTCTTGCAAAAAATTACAAGTTGCATCTCAAGACCCACATCCCTCTTTCATAAGTTCTACATAGAATATTTGTATAAAAAGAGTCTTGTATATATATGAGTTATCTTAAGTAGTGTTTGAAGATTTGTTTTAATATGCATGGCATGTGTTTTGTTTGACTTTTTTCTTGGTTTAAATAAAAAAAAATAATTTTTCACTTAAAAAAAAAGTTGTTCCTACACGTGACAATTCGTAGTGCCACTAGACATGTCAGCAAACGGAAAGTATAATGAGGTAATAAATTGAACACTTTAAAGTTAAGATAGTAAATTGAATAATTTGGTAAAGTTCAGGTATCACATTAACTAAATTATTAATAAGTAAATATTTTTGGAAATTTTCATATAAATAATTATTCTTTCAATTTTTGAATGTTTTATTTCACATAACAATTTTTATTTTCTTACTATATCGATCATGTAAAAAATGGTCACATAAGGTTTGGAGAGCATGTCTTTTAAGACGCGAAAGTCTTGGTCTTATATCACTTTTGGTATGTGAGAATAAACCGAAATGAAATTACGATTTTAGATATTTTTCTTATTTTTTATATTTAGAAGTGTATTTAGAAAATAGAATCGCAATGTTATAGAATTAATGATCTTAACTTCACGGAGGAATTTAATGATGCCTTTAAAGGCAAAATTGCGATTCCATTTTCTTTTATTAATTATTATTAATTAAAATTATTTATTTAATCGTTAATGTAATTATGATATTTAATAATTAAGAATAATTTTGACAATTACTACTATATATATTTAATTTAATTTCATGGACAATTTTTAATATAAGAAAAGATTTGCCATTCTTATTTTCATTTTATTTGAATTCATTCAATTTTACTCCATTTCAAATATTTCATGTATACCAAGCATGATATTTGTTTCAATGATTAAAAAAGCATATATGAAACAAATATATATATATATATATATTTATAAGCTAATCTTTGTTTATGTTTTTGATAAATTGTAAAGGCACACCTTTATGTTTGCTTCACATGCACTTAACATCACATCTTTAAGATTAAAAGTTTAAATCTAAATTTTTGAAAAAATTACTTTTAAATCTTATTTTACCATTTGCATTGGATAATATAATAAAAGTATTTAAAATTAAAAGAAGATAAATTGCAAATATGCCTTTTATGTTTACATGATATGTACTTAAGCTTTTTATCTTAAGAATTGAACAATAGGGCCATAGATCTTAAAAAATAAAATAAAATAAGTTTCTTTTTAGTCCTTTGATATGTTCTTTAAAAATAACAAAATAAAACGATTGTAAGGATAAAAAAGTAAAAGAAGGTCTAAAAATACTATTTTTCTTTTTAAGATTTAAGAATTAAAGTGCTCAATTTTAAAAATAAAAATATAACATAATGGGTTTTATTTGAAATTTACCCCAAAATGAAGTAAACTAATAAAAAAAATTGTCATGTTGAAGCTCAAATACTCTTTTTTTTTTTCTTTTTCCTCTAAAACATGTAGGAATATAAAAGTTGAAATCCAAAGATAAAAGCCTAGATGTTCTTGAAATAAGTATAGGTAGTGTTTTCCAATTGATTATTTTTTCTAGTGTTATTAGACTGTTAATTTGAATATATAAGAGGATAAAAAATTAAAAAGATAGAATGTAGTTCAATCAAAGTTAAATTAAAACTGGATCAATTAATTTTATAATTAGATTAGATCGAGTCGAATTAAATTGTAGAAATTAATCAAGATTTGATAAGATTAATTTTTCTTCTCCGGTTTACAATAGTTAAGGTGGAAAAGGAAGTATGAATTATTATTATTATTTATTGTTTAGGATAAATGAAAAAAAAGAAAGTTGTTACAACCTCATGTTTTTCCTTTCTTCCCCCTTTCCTTCATTTGCTTCGTTTCCTCTTTCTTATTCATTAAAGCCTACAAAATTAGAAGATGCCGTAAAGTTGACTGTTAAACTGAAAAACGCACCCTCATCTCCTTTTGAATTTCGATCCGGTTTAAAGCAAAACCAAGAAACGTCTTCTTGCTGTTTTGTTCGTTGATTAGAAGAGAAGAGTTGGAGTGAGAGAGAGAGTGATGCCAAAGAGAACAACACACACGTACTCGAGCGAAGACGCAGCCCCAGATGGAGCTGACTCCGATCTCTTTGTTTATTATTGCAAGCACTGTGCTTCTCACGTGCTCATTACTGGTCTTCTTCTCTTCTCTTCTTTGCTTTCAAGTTTTCATCTAATTCCCATTTTTGATTAAATTGGAACATTTATCTTTCCTTTTGTAAGATACCCAGTTGCAAAAAGCACCCAAAAGGAAGACAGACAAGGCTTATGTTGTTGACAAGAAGAAGCATCTTGTCAGATTGAACGTCAAAGAGGCTGGAAAAGTTCTTTTAAAACGGTACCCTTTTTATCTTTTGGGCTTTCCCTCTTTCCTTTAATACTTCTCATGTGGTAGTCCTGAGCTATGTCTGTGATAAAGATTCAATCTTTAGATTTTTTTAGGCTATGTCTGGGATAAAGATTGAAGCTTTACTTTATATTGTTGGTGTAAAGGGGTGAAGGGAAATTGGAGAAACAATTCCGTATGAACTGTATAGGTTGTGGTCTTTTTGTATGCTACCGAGCCGAAGAAGATCTTGAAGCTGCTTCTTATATTTATATCGTCGATGGTGCCCTCAGTACAGTCGCTGCTGAGACTAATCCCCAGGTTTCTTTCCCTTTCATTTAGGTGTGGTGATTCGTGGTATTGGTTTGCGTTAGATTTAGGTTAAACTAAATGTATGTTTATAATCAAATTAAGCATTCAAATGATTACCTTATGTTATAGAAGAGTCAATTCATATTTCATATGGTTTGTGATAGAACACGTTGACCAAAATAGCATCCATATAGGCATGGCCACCTAGTGGAATTAAAGCCAAAGTGTTACTGTTTTTCCCAATTGAATTCCAATTAGGCGTTTGATGTTGTGTCTAGCTTCAGGCTTTTTGTCTTTGTCGACATGTTTATAATTGTGTCTCAAATGGGTTTGGGTTTGGGTTTGATTGTGTTGTTATATGGTATCTGGAATTGCTATGTAAGAAAGAATATCCTGATGCATAAAATGGGTTTGTAGGATGCACCGGTGCCACCCTGCATATCCCAATTAGAAGGAGGACTTGTTCAAGTTGCTATAGAGGTGGAAGCTGCAGCACAACGCTCTGCAATCACAAGTAACCAGCTTTTCTCATCATCTCCTCCTTTCCAGTCACCCAGATCTAAGCCCTTAAAGAAAATTTAAAGCATACAAAAGTTATGATTCTGCAACTGTGAAGCATTTTACTCTAGTGCTTAGTGAACCTTTGAGTTGTATATCCGATATTCCTTGCTTTTTCAAGCTCCTTGCAGAGCATATTTGTACTTCTGATAGAATTTCAGAAATGCAGCCTTCTTCCCCAAACTCAGTAATTGCATATACATTTGTGTTCACATGTATATCACTGAAGTATTATAGAATAAATGGGGGCATACAAGTGACATGGAGTAAAATGTTAAGATTCTATAGGCACTCCGAGTATAATGAAGCACTTATTAAACTTTTGGATTTATTGTCTACACTCATTCAACTTTTGCTGGCTGTTGTGTTTGGCCTTTCCACCATATTGTCCAATTTATTGACACTGTAGTTAATGAGAGCCAAAACCAAGTCTTTTACCTATTTGTGCATACACGGTGGGTTTAGGTGTTCTTAACCATTTTCTCATCGGCTTTGCTGTCCATGAAGTACCATTTTCAATTCTTTAAGAATTTACAGCTTTTATCAGATCAGTTATGCTACCTTATTAACCGTGACTATTTCTTTTGCAACATGGACATATCCGTTTCAGGAGTTAATGCTGATGATGTCCGTGTAAGTATTGCTGCACCTGCAGCTCGTGGAGAAGCCAATAATGAGCTATTAGAATTCATGGGAAAGGTAATATTTCTGATCTTAACCTTACCACTGAAATTTTTTTCAGAGTTCTTCTCTCAAGTTTTCCTTACTAAATAACAAGCTCCATCTATGGTATTCTTGAAAGTGTTCTCAAATAAATAACAAGCATCATGTCTTCATGCAGGTGTTAGGTTTAAGACTAAGCCAGATGACCCTGCAAAGAGGGTGGAATAACAAATCAAAGCTCCTTGTGGTGAGTTGGAGGATTCACAGTAGACATGGATTATGTGGATTCTTGTGGCCTTAATGTCATTCTCTTTATATAAATTTTGCTTTCTCTTGTTAGAACTCCTTTCAAGATATAGACTGATTTCTCATATTGGGTTCCAAATGAAATGAGAACATTTTCTCCTTTTGGATGTGGATTGCGTTTATGCTAGGGTGCTGTAAGTTCACATCAGATGCTTTTTGACAATATAATGATGCTGATTGCTGTACTGTATCTCTTCCATTTAGAACTATTTTTCTCTCATTGTGTTTTCTTTTAAAGCCTTTTGATTAGTTATTGGGTTCCTGTGGTCCATGAAATGAAAGATATGCTCATTTATTTAGTACCAGTGGGATTCTTATTCTTTTAAGTTTAAGAAAAGTTTCCTGGTATAGTTGTATGGATATGAAGTACCTCCCAATGGTGCATGTTGCCTGCTCTTTGCGCTTTCTCTGTCAAATTGGAATTATTTTTGCAGCATTTGCTATGTTTAGTTGTGACATGGTGTGGTTGCACCAAAACTTAGTCTTTCCAGATGGAGTTGGTCCGCTGATGATTTATTGTATTTTCAGGTGGAGGATTTATCAGCAAGGCAGGTGTATGAAAAACTATTGGAGGCAGTACAACCTTAAGATGGCTTTGCCGAGCGTTTTTTGATGGCTCGTGGAAGCGTCAACTTTTCGTGTTTCTGTTACAAGCTTGTTAAGGCATCAATTGTAGTTTGACTATTGTCATTAATATTATCTCACAGGTTACGTTAAAATAAACAGCAAAGGGGGTGGAGTAGCTAATTTTAGAATCCTGGCATATCGATACTTCATCTCTTGTGTGCTTAACCTGGGCAAGTGGCGTTCTTCGTTGAATGTTGCTGTCGCCACTATTGAATGTTGCTCAACCTGGGCACGGGTCAGTTCTCAACTGTCAACCGGCCCAAAATCAGTGCACTGAATTGGGAAGTCGAGTTAGGGCAGTAAAGAAGAGTTGAAAAGATAGTGTTAAATTCGAGTTTAACTTAAAACTTGAACTTAGACTCAAAGTTGATCGAGTTTTAATTTATAAAACTAAAGCTCGGCTCTAAATGATACTTGATACGTTCGAGCTAGATATGATTAAATTTGTTTACACTCAATAGTCTTAAGAGATACTGTAACTTTAAATAAAATAGCAATAGTATTCAAATTTGGTTTAGGTTTAGTATTTAAATTCGATTTGAGTTTGATTAGGTTCATTAGCTTGTTGAGCTATCCCTCTTGACTTGATAAGCTATTCGAATAACTCGAGCTTAACTTTATTATAGTTTAGTTGAATTTGAGTAAATCTCAAGTTATGCTTGATTAGTTTACAAAAGCTTATTTCACTTACACCCTTAAGTGGAATCAATTTGATAGGTTGGTTTTTGTAATAATTTATAATTTGGAGTCATGATTATTTTTTTTTTTTTGGTAATCTTGGTAGTAATCTACATTATGTAATATTTTTTTTTAGAAAAAAAATTGTTACTCTATTACGTATATTTCATAGTTATATATATATTGTAAGTTGTGTAAATTATTGATATTTTATAAAAATTTAGGTATTTTTTGTGTTTCAGTAGATAAGTTATACGAATATAGATATAAAAAATCTTAGAATATAGGTGGAAATTATTGTGTATAATTTTTTTTTTGGCGTTTATAACGTGTTGAGTTAAATTAATAAATTAAAGTAAGATAGTGTACGATGTAGCTTAACGAGATGACTTAGTACATTTGTAAAGTTACCGCTTAATGCGTAGATGAAGTTTTTAATATTATTTAAATATTTGATTCATTATGGCATTACTAAAGTAGAAATGGTAGATTACATGAATTTTTTTTTTTTAAATTGGCAAAATTCGTATTACCGGGGGGGTGTAGGGGGGGTTGCCAGCTTTGATTTTACTAATCATAAAATAATTTTTACAAAGAAGAGAGAGGCCTATACTTGACCTCTTGATTACAATACTTGACCTGCCTGAAAACATAAATGAGGATGTATTACATCTCTTACAATTCAACATCAGCAGAATTAAACAAGGGAGTACTGCTCCCCTTACAAAGACAAATAATAAAAAAAAAAACTAAACTCAAAATTAATAGTTTCTTGATAGATACAAACCATCACAATCTCGTTTCAAGATGCTTTTCAACTTGGGAGGCAAGCAAGCAAAACGAAGAAAGGTGAAGTCCTCTTGCGTCTCCTAAGCTTCCTTAGCTAACCAGTTCACAGCAACATTCTTTTCTCTCAATATGTGTGATACCTGTGCTTTGGTCTCTTTGATCATCTTTCTTGCCCATGAGATATCGTTCCAAACATCTCATCGTGTTACTTCTAAGGACAACCATCTTGATATAGTAAGTGAATTTGTCTCAATACATATATTTATTACATTGAACTTCCTGCACAGCTCGAGACCTTTCATTAGCGCCTTAAGCTCAATAATATCAATGGACTTGGAGTACGTTTTAAATCCAAATCTCCATAGAAACTTACCTTTAGAGTCTCGCAAGATGCCTACCCTCCCCCCCCCTTTACCATTGAGTAACTCCCATCAACATTCAGCTTAACATAATTAGTTGGGGGGGCACCCCGAAAAGTAAATTTACGAGTTACTTTATTTCTAGAATTAGTGATGCTCTTGAAGAGCACTTCATCATCCTTGATTTGTTTCAATGATAGAGGACAGGCCTTACCAAACATAATTAAATCATTAATAATGTCATTTACAAGCACATTTGCATTTTTGCTTCGATTTCTATGTTTACGATTATTCCTTTCACCCCAAATATGCCATAGTGTAATAAAGGGAACAAATGTCCTGATATGATTTGAAACATTACCACTCTTATTTTTCCAAAATTTTAACATTACATTGATGTGTGAAATATTAGGAAAAGGTAAAATTCCAAAAAACATGCCAAGACTATTCCAAACATCCTTTGCAAAACTACAATTTAAAAGTACATGACTAGCAAACTCACATTCTTTTAGACAATTCATACATTGGGAAGCCATGGATCTTCCCCATGCACATTGTTTATCATCAGTAGGTATAAAAGATCTAACTGCCCTCCACATGAAAAACGAGATTTTAATAGGTAGAAATTTGTTCCAAAAAAGAGAGCAACTATAAGATTCGTTAGACCTCTTCCTAACCAAGTTCCAAGCATTTGACACTGAGAATATACCATTAGAGGACTCTTTCCAGATGACAGTATCTTTTACTTCATTATTAAGGGATAAGGTCAACATCTCTTCTCTATTCTCACTGGGGAGAATTCTCTGTAGTAAATCCATGTCCCAGTTATTATTAGCCCAAAGGTCCTTGACTAAAATCCTCGGAAAAATAATGGGAACCAGTTGAAAGAGGTGACCACGAGGATGCCATTGATCAAACAAGAAACTTATATCACCTCTCCCCAAACCAAAATGAATGTGTTTTTCACCTATATCCCTAACTCTAAGAATTCTTTTCCATAGGGGAGAAGAATTCCTAGAAACTACAATTTCATTTGGATGCTTCCTTCTCAAATATTTTGTGCTAATGAAATTAGAGAAAATTGTCTTTTCATTCCTAAATTTCCACCAAATTTTAATTTCCATAGCTTGTGAAAAATCACTCATGGATTTAATTCCAATTCCACCTTCATTCGAGGGGAAGCATAATTTCCCCCATGATGCCCAATGAGTCGCTTTAGATTCAGCTGAATCCCCCTAGAGAAAACTAGTGAACATGCTCTCTAGTTTTTTAATGGCCTACTCGGGAGGTTTGAAAGCTTGGAAGAGATATAGTAGGAGTGATGTTAACACACTTTTTATGAGACAAATTCTACCCCCAGCAGAAAGCCACAGAGAGGTCCTGTCACTAATCTTATGTGAAACTTTTTCAAAAATAGCATTAAATACTTGACGTTTTTTAGGACCAATCACAAGAGGACATCCTAAATAAACCAGAGGAGGAGGTTGAATATTCATTCTAGAGATTGTTTTAAGTTTTCTTTTGCTGCCTGGTTTCATTTTATCTGGAATAAGGATCGAGCTCTTATGGATATTGATCTTTTGGCCTGAGACCCTTTCATACTGCTTAAGGAAATCTAACACCTTAGAAACAAAAGAAGAAGCACCATTCAAAAATAGAATGCAATCATCAGCAAAACTGAGGTGAGAAATCCACTGAGGTGAGGATGTCATATACTTTATAGAACTGAATCTATTAAACAAAAAGTCTAGTCCCCTAGATAAATACTCAGCAGCAACGAGAAAGAGCAAGGGAGATAGAGGGTCTCCTTGCCTAAGGCCTCTGGAGGATTGAAAGAATCCAGAACATTTACCATTAACTAGGACTGAAAACTAACTGTTACACAAAATTCTCTTTACCATATATGTGAATTTCCAATGGAATCCAATACTGTCAAGCATAGAGAAGAGAAAGACCCAATCTATCCTGTCATATGCTTTTTCCATATCTAGTTTCATGATGATGTTACCACCCCTAACTTTTCGATTTAGGTCATACAAAAGCTCTTGGGCCAATAAAATATTATCAAGGATATTCATGCTTTTAACAAAACTTGATTGATTAGGTGAAATTATTTTAGGGAGAATAACACTTAATATATTGTAGAGAATTTTTGAAAATATTTTAGAAGATGTGTTGCATAGACTAATAGGCTGAGAATCTTTCCAATGGGTGGGATTCGTTGATTTCGGAATTAAAACAATGGTGGCTGCTATATAGAATCTAGGAAGAGGAAAACCATCATAGAATTCTAAAATAGCTTCATAAAAATCCTTACCAATAATCTTCCAGCAATGTTTGTAGAACATCCCACCAAAACCATTCGGTCCAGGCTCAGAGTCAATTTCTAGGTCCTTTATGACTTTAGAGACTTCTTCAAAGGTAGGGGTGGCAATCGGCATATTATGATCCTCTTCACTAATCATTTTCGACACCCAACTAGGACATTGGAATGATCCAACTTCAAAGTCTTTTGTTAACAAGTTCTTGAAAAAGTTTTCAGTAAATGGACCAAGTCCATCTCCCTCTACCCAATTATCATTGTTGTCTTTTATTTTAGAGATTGTGTTTTTAACTCTCCTTTCTTTAACTACAGCATGAAAATACTTTGTGTTTTTGTCACTATCATTAACCACCTAACCTTTGATCTTTGTTTCCAAAACATGTCTTCCTGTTCGATCAATTCCAACAAATCTTTTTTAGCCTTTTGCAGTTTTATATATAAGCCTTCCTGACCATCCAGCATATACGATTTTTCTAGTTCATTTACTAGTTCCTCGACCTCCTTTACTTTTTTGTGTATGTTGCCAAACACCCCCTTATTCCACTTCATAAGAGAATGTTTGAGTCTTTGTATTTCAACTTGAAATTTAACTAGACCTTTATAGTTGCAATCAGCATTCCAAGAGGATTCAACAAGTTCTAAGAAAGAGTGATGCCTCGTCCATATGTTTTGAAATTGGAATTTACATCCCCTTGTTGTTGATTTAATTGAAAAGTCCACAAGAAGAGGAGCATGATCAGAACATGTTTTGTTAAGATGGGAAACACTGAAAATCTCAAATTTGGAAGTCCATTCAGTATTAACCAATGCTTTATCTAGCCTAACATGACTTTTATTTCTTGACCAAGTGAAGGGATTACCATTAAATCCAACATTAGCTAAATGACATCTAGTAATACATCCATTAAAGTCTAGGCTCAAATCATCATCATTTTTTAAACAACCTTTCCTTTCGTGCGGTGACAAAACAGTATTGAAATCACCTAAAACCATCCTAGGATAATCAATTTGATCAGCAATAGACTCTAGTCCTCCCCAAAGGTCCTTGCGACCTGACCTTGAACATTTTGCATATACCACAGTAATTTGAAAAAAGGAAGAGTTATTTAAGTAGCACGACAAATGGACAAATTGTTCGGCATCCAACAAACAATTACATACCAGACTATCATGCCAAAAAATCCATATTTTCGAATTTGAGTTAGATATGAAGTTTTTGAAATTTAAAGATTTCGCCACCTTTTCTATGTTGCAGCTTGAAGTCATAGTTTCACTGACCATTACTAATTGTAGTTTATTTATAATAGAGAGTTTATGTAGTCGTTTCAAAGATCTACCATTAGCTAAGCCTCTAATATTCCAGTACATGCACTTCATGGTAGATTAGCAGTAGGGGTAAAAATTGTTTCACCTACCCCTTGGTGTTTAGGAGATGAATGTGTACCTTTGTCCTTTGCAAGAGTATGAGATGAAGTGCTTACAAAAAGGTCATCCTTTAATTTTCCTTTCAGAACTTTTGGAGTTGGGTCATAATCCGAGTCATATTCAACTTCCGAGTATTCATCCAAATCTTCCAACTTACCTTCGTTACCTTGTCCCTCGAGTGATCCATTGCATGGGATGTCGTCTGATGCAGTGGCATCACTAGTAGGATGTTCCCTATTACTTTTTATGGCAGAGTCAGGAGTCAACACAGAAGCCTCACCTTCCACCTGAATAATCTGATCTGCTGCACTATCATTGACAGGACAGTACTCATTCTCATGAGTAAGATCAGAATTGGATTCTTGTTCCACCTTATCATTTGCATTATTAGTAACAGGAGCATTTTCTATATCAAGATTTGTTTTCGAACTTTGACCCACTTCAATAGTGGATTTACCTTTTCCTTGAGCCTCAGCAACAATTTTAGGAACATAAATTTGTTTGCTCTTATTTAGTTTTTCCTTTTTAGATTGCAAGTTTATTTCCTTCTCAAATTCTGTTTTCGAAGGTTCCTTATTTTTTCCTTTGTAAAAAGCTGAAATAGCAGTGCATTTCTCTATGGAATGCCCCATTTTATAGCAACCTGAGCAGTAAAAAGGGATGTTTTCAAAGACAACATGTTGATAGTATCCATCCCTTTCAGTGCGAATCCAAATCCGTTCATTGCATTTTTTCGATACATCAACTTCAACCAAAATCCTAGCCACTGATGGCCTAGCTAAATTTGCAGTAGGTTCATCAAGTTTTAATGGTGTACCAAAGGCAGATGCTAATGCAAATAACATTGATTTTTCATAATAATGGATTGGAAGATTAGGGAAAGCAATCCATACTGGGGCAATGGGACATTCCTTGTTGAAGTGAGAACAAGGAGACTACTTTACTACTCTCATCAAAGAAGATTTAATCATCCATGTTCTCCTTTCCCAAATCCTAATGTAGTCCTCTTGTATGGATGGTCGAATGAGAATTTTCCTTTGGTTGATGAGACCAAAGTCCATATGACCTTTAAAACCCCGAGCAGCAAAAAATTCCTTGATTTCCTGCATAAAGGGTCTAGAGTATGAGAAAGAGCTTATCAGAGCAAATTTGAGGGGAAGACAAAGCTTGTCGACTTCCTCATCATTAAGGATTACAGCCGGTTCTCCTTTGAAAGTAGTGGCCTTTTTCATTCCTAGGATAGTTCCTTGTTAAGTAACAGTAGAACCAACTACTTCAACAAAGGATTTCTTAAAACTGCGTGGGGAAATAGCAGCTCCTTCATCCATCTTTGCCGTATTTGTGATTTCTTTAGCATTAGCAATCGACATGATGTAAAGACAGGGTGGACAAAAGCAGAAGTCCAATTTTGACAGATTTTGTGGTGAAACTAAACAAAATCAGCATGAAAATAACAATCAGACTAAAAGAAGACTCTAATAAGTTAGCAAAGCCATAATAAAATGCAGTAGAAATAAACTGGAAAGCAATTGATGTTTCAATTAGCAACAAGGACGAGTATCTTCTAGATATGCAGTCAACATCTGTATCTAAGTAGTTGGCAGATGAGAACACACATGAAACACTTGATAAGACTCAAAATAATCTCTAACTACACAAGCCTGAAATACGAAGCACGTTGTAAAATAGCAGAAAAAGTAGGGAGAGGATGTGTCGCTTGATAGCGTCTCTCCAATGAAACAGTGGGTACGATAGCTCCCAGATCTGTAAAGAGATAGCAAGAGCCGAGGAAGGATGAAATAATCTCTAGGTAAGTGCCTAATTAATAATCAAGAAGCAATAAATACTTAGATCGGCCATAGAGGCGAAACGTTAAATTAGAAATCAAGACAGAAGCGCCAAAAGTTAAAACGTTGTTATTGGACTGTCGAGATTCAACAGAGAAAATCGATGAAATATTCCACCGGGATTAAATAGTAACCGTTGCAAATGTGAGAAGTTGGTCGAAACAAGTCATTAATGTTGAGAAACTGCCCAAAAAGTCGAATCGAGCAAGAAGACGAAAAGTTCGAACTTTTCGAATTTTTGGGAGATTTCAGATTTTGTAAGATTGAGTTGTAGGATTGAAAGATTTGTTGAATGCGAGTCTAAATCCGTATAAGGCGAGTGATTGGGGCCTTGGATCGGGTTGCCAAAGCCTAGGATAGGCCGGCAACCCCTAAGCGAGAGTGTGCGAGCGCTATGGATTGTAGAGAGAAGGGAGAGTGTCTCTCTCTAGAATTTTCATGTAGATTAGTGGGTAGTGTAATATTACTAAAATCGAAGAGGTTATTAACAATAACTTTCATGTAGATTACATGAAAGTTATTGTTTATAAGAATGGAAATATTATGATGAATGGTTGAGGGCTGGAATATGATAGAAAACCTATTAAGAAGTTAAAAATTATAAAGGATTCGAACTTCTCTTATTTTAGTCGAAGAGTTTGTGGATGCACCAGAGTTGGCCTGAGTGGTGTTGAACTTGTGCAGATGTATCCCTTTTTCCATAATGCTAAAGTTACCTATAAATTGATGATCATTAGAGACGATGAGGATATTGAGAATTTTATCGAGATGACCTAGTTTTTGGGGAACGGAGTATTTAAGAAGTGTACATAAGGCACATTAGAGAGTCGAGTGCTCGGCACGAGCATGAAATCAATGAGCTAGACAATCTAACCCTTTCGTATCTCAATGTGCATTCAATAATAACTAGTGTAGAATAAACAAACGTGGATCGGTTAAATGAACCATACATGGATTTCTTTGAGTATGAACATATGAATATTATAGAAGAGTAACTTTATAAAGCATTGAGTCTCATTATTGAACACAAAGAGTCTTATGATCTATATGTAGAAAGAATGCATATAAATATAAATGTTGACAATGATGAGGAGGATGAGATATATGCAGATGGTGATAAAGATGATGTTGGCCTTGAAGATGATCATGTTGAGGATTTGGGAGAAGCACAGGTGAGACCATATGTTGTTGGAAGCAATGTATCAGTTTGGCCATTTCATGGAGATGGCCCGAGCAAGCCCCATTGTTGTAGTGGTCCATTGTCATACTGGTGAAGTATTGTCTAATAAGCAGTTTCAGGACTTTCTGCAAATAAATGAACCGGTGGATAGGCTTGTGAGAGATCTTATCCCATTTTACAATAGCCAGTACGATGGCAGCAGTTACATAACATTTGAGAGAAATGTTAATGAAATGTATAGCAACATCAACAGTTCCAATGACTTGAGTGTCGGTATGTGTTTCAACATAAAGAAAGATCTCATAAATGCGGTGAAGTCATTCCACCTAAGGAACCATTGTAATTTTCATGTGGACATTTCAAAACAGACTATATACACGATCTACTATTATAAGAAAGAACAGGATTGTAAGTGAAGGTTACGGGCTTATTTGAAGAAAGTAGAGGATTTTTTTAAAATAACAATTCTAGAGGGTCCATATGCTTGTGTAAACACAATGATGAACTAGGATCATCCTTAGCTCAATAGCAACATAATGGTTACGCTATTCATCAATAGTATACGGAAAACCTTGATGTTAAAATACCTAATCTTGTAACTAAGGTGCAAATTATGTACGAAGTATTTGAGGCTAAGTAGAAGGCTATTAAGATGGTATACGGTAACTAGGAGAAGTCGTATAATGAGTTGCCGAAACTATTAAATGCAATGAAGTTGAGTAATTCAGGGACACAAGTGGATTGGGGGTAGAGTAGTTCGCTAAAGCAAGGTTAGTCTCAGTTCAAGTAGGTTTTCTAGACATTCAGGCTGTATGTAAAAACCTTCAAATACTGTTGGCCCATTATATGTGTCGATGGTACATTCTTATATGGAAAGTATAGGCATAAGTTGTTGATGGCTTGTAGTATGGATGGAGACAATTCAATAGTTTTATTGACATTTGCTTTTATTAACACAAAATTTGTAAAAACCTTAAGGTGGTTTATACGAAAGCTTAAAGTGCATGTCGTCGGCTAAAGAGGGAAACCTTATGTCTTATATCTGATAGGGCATCTGGTATTGATTCCGCGTACAAGGAACCATCAGTAGGTTGGCAACCACCATTTGCAACTTAGAGGTATTATTTGCAACATGTTACTAGTAACTTTAATACAGTCCACAAAAACCAATTATGCAAAAAATTTGTATGGTTTGTAGGTGTTTAGGCACAAGAAAGAAAATTCAAATGTTTCATAGAGAAGTTGGCATATGCTAAAGAGAATGCTCTTATGTGGTTCAACAATATTGATTTTGATAAGTGTACATTTGCATATGATGGATATTATTGTTTTGAATACATAACATCAAACATTGTTGAGAGTCATAACTCCGTTTTGAAATCAACGCGTAGATCACCCGTCATTGCATTAGTGAAGAAGATATTTTACAACTATATCACATATTAGGAGAAGAGGCATAAGGATGCCGAGGAAGCAATTAATTCTGGTAAGATCTATATTGGTTACGCTCGAAAGATGTATGAAACTTGGAGGGGGCAGGCAAGTGCACATAAAGTCATTTCATTCAGCTTTTAGAATAGTCTTTTTTAAGATTTTAATTAGTAATCAAATGACGAGGATGGGCTTAAAAGGAGGAGGAAGGATACATACAGTTGACTTTAAAGCTCGTACATGCATTTGTTAGAAGCAGCAAATATATAAGATCTCTTGCTCCCATGCAGGTGTTGCTGCAGCAAGCATGAGGGTAGACAGCAAATCAGCAATACAGCCATGATATAAGTGGGCAAATTAGATAGAATGTTATCGAGCTTATTTTTACCCGATTGGTGACAAACTGAACTCGTTGCAAGTTAACTTCCCTTATCTCTACTCAAACATTAACTTACTATGAAAAAAGGTAAGTCTAGGCATAAACGATATCACATGGAGATGGATGTTCAAGATTGGTTGGATAAAACTAGATGCAACGCATGTGAGCAGGAGGGACATAATAAGAGGAGGTGTCCGGAGATTAATAGGGCTAGTACATATTCCTTTTCTATCTAGGCATCACATTATAATGCATGCATAAGTATAATGAGATGTACATTTTTTTTCTTTTTGTCTACTAAATATGTATGTATGTATTCACAAAATAAATGGAGTAGGGACCTATTGATTTATGCATACTTACGAGGCAGGCTAGTCATTGTTTATGGGCTGTTTGGGATGGTAGGGTGAGTAATGTCATTATCATTTACGATCATATTTTTCATTAAAGATGTGTTACTTGCTAATTTCATTTAATGTTTGTATAGGAGGCTGCCTATGCACTACGAGTGCAGCGCAGTAAGATATCATTACATAAGGATGAGCAGGATATTACTATATATCCTAAGGTGGAGCCTTACGTACGAGAGACTGGGTTTTGGGGAGTTGCATTATTGTGACTCAAGGGGGCTAGTCATGGTAGTCGCCGTATAATGTACAAAGGATTGTAGATTGAGTTCCCTTACAATTGACGACCCTTTTATACGATGCACAAGGCTACAACTACTACTAATTACTAAGAGTGCGCAAGCTTAAGCAATATCATTTCATAATGAATAATAATATAGGAAAACATAACACATAATTTATGTGTATAAAAGTTTATAGATATAGAGTTTGAAACATGTCTAAAGTCAGACTAATATAAAAATTACATATTCACATCTACATTTAATCAAAAGTACTCTCTATCCTCAAACAGCTCCCACATTGACCCCGTAGAGAAAGCTAACCTCGAGCATACAACGGCCTGACTCCACAAATAAGTCAGCCTGCAAGAGAAGTCTACATGGGTATGAGCTTACTAGCTTAGTGAGATATTTTCCCTCAACCATACAGCAATCAAGTTATACCATAGTTAAGTTCAACCAAATAAATGCATGAATAAGCAGTATGCCAAACAAATACATACAGGTGACTAGGTACTGTATGTAACTCAGATTTAACGTCCTCCGAAGTCAGAGTTGGAGATTCTTCGGTACAATCAGATTTGGGTATCATATTAGAACTTATTTCATAACGAAACTCCGCGTTTCGTATTTAAAATGTAATGGTACATCCATTACCAGCTTTATCAAAACGAGTTTTACATATGATTGTGAGTAAGTTCACGCAGCCTTCACTCACCCCTAAACGAAGGCCTCTAGACTCGACCCATAGCCAAGCGGTTGGTGCCTCCAACACCTAGTCATCTGCAGGCAAGGGTAAGGTCATATCGCACTTGTGCACCGTACGAAATCAATAACAATTTATAATCAACCCACGTATGGCCTCCCACTACCTCCGTGTGATGTGATTGTCCGAAATTAGTTATGCAATGTATGATCCATGCATGATCCAAGTTAACTTTTCTAGTCGAATAAAAGTTAAGTCTTATTTAATCAGTGATCATTCCAAGTCACAAACAATCAATCTATTGAATCTACCATACAACAAACATTATATTATTGAAATTTAAAGTAGATTCATCATCAATAACAATTATCATGTACAAGCATAACCTAACCTCATACACATTCATTTATAATTCATAATTTATGTTCACTAACTACAAGCACAAACAAGTATAGAATCATAAGAAAAAACTCATTCGGCCATGGCTAGCTCAGGGATCGTAATAGTTGGTGGGTAGCTCAGGATCGATATCGAGATCACCTGAGAATAAGGAAAATTTGTAAGCTTGGGAATTTAAAGCTGACTAGTGTTATAATGTGTAAGGTTTATTTCACTTAGTTACGTGAAATTGTCGATTCGANACATATTCGGTATACCACTTATATATATATATATATATACACACACACTATATATATTACACGTTTTACATATGCTTATGTATTTATTTAAAACATACTCTCATACACATATTCATATATTTATATATATTTTTTATTTATTTATTTATATGTCTTACATGTATACATACCTATAAATACATACATATATATATTCGGCATATATATATATACTTATATAGTATTTATCATTTATCATATATAGTATTTATCATAAAATATGTATACTATACATTACATAGATAATATGCCGTATACTATTATATATATATATATATATATTCATGTCTTATATACATACTTATAAAAATACCTCACTATATACTATACAACTACACACACATATATATAATCATATATATGTATACCCATATATATATATAAAGTTACGGTACATACATATATATTTATACTATAGTTATGTAAATTACTAATTAGATGTATTAAAAAACCAAATACATAATACATATTATATACATATGTACATACATGTATACATAACCTAATCTTATATTTACACATATAATTAAATTTAGGTATTCATGTACATAGACATATACTATTAGTATTATTTGTAAAAATACCATACAAATATTATAATTCTACATGTGTATACTATAATATACATCTATACTTTCTAAAATAAATCACTTACCTATTAATTTGTATTTTTCTTCTTCTTTTCCTTCCTCTTTTTCTTCCTTCTTTCTCTCTTTTCTTTCTTTCTTTTTTCTTTCTTTTTCCTCACGGTTTGCTCTTGTTGGTGTATGTTTGTGCAGATTTTCTTTTTGTTTTTCCAGATTTTATATGGCTTCTTTTGGTCACATGAGTTTAGCTTAAAATGTAAGCTAAGTTAACTTTTCATTAATGTAGATAAAACAAAATAACATCAACACATGGCAAGTTATTTTGCTCACGTGGGTTGCGTAAATGGGGATCCAAATTTTGGATGTGGAACTTAAAGAAAGAAAAGAAAGCGAGAAAAGAGATAAATTGAAATTAAAAGAGAGGGAAAATGAAAATTAATAATAAATATATGTAATTTTTCAAATCATATAAATTATAACGAATCTTCTCGTAGATTAGTTTTCAAAATTTTATGAAATTCTATTAATTTAACTGGTACCCGTTACAATTATA
This sequence comes from Lumnitzera littorea, assembly GCA_024138015.1. NCBI lineage: Eukaryota > Viridiplantae > Streptophyta > Magnoliopsida > Myrtales > Combretaceae > Lumnitzera > Lumnitzera littorea. The sequence continues at coordinate 117,472,908 of JAMXBB010000004.1, read as the reverse complement.
ATTTTTACAAGTTATTGTGGTAATTTCATTACAATTTCGTACAAATAGACGATTTAGTCAAAAATTACATTCACATTTGACTATAATTTTATCACTATTGTGTAATATTTAACTATTTTATAAGTTTATGTTGATGATTTTTGGGTTTAATTTCGATTAATGATGCATAAATTAGTTTTAGGTTTTTAGTAAACGATTTAGGGTTTCAATAAATTCCTGAGGTTTTATTATCAGTGTTATATTTGATTTATTAAACTTCATATTCTTTTATTATTATTAGCCTTATCGACTTATTGTACAGTTTAGAACACTCGGACTTGAGCTAGGGTCCAACTACTGTTTTTCCTAGGGTTTACATGCATAGCTTCTATGTATTATGTTGGACTAGCATCTGATTACAGCTCTAATTGAGAGATAGAGGCTTGAGACACACACGTTCCACCTACCTACTAGAGAGGCGACCATCACATTGCAAGATGTTGAAGTCCAGCTTGAACTTCCAGTTGAAGGTTTTGCAGTAGCGGGTTAGATAGAGACGGATGATGAGGAGAGTTAGGCTAACATAAGCAAGAGATTGTTGAATGTGAGGCCTGCTTGGATGAGAGGTGTTTATTTATCTTTGACATGGTTGCGGGAGCACTTTTAAGTACTTCCTCGTAGTGCAACGACGAGACAGTCCGATAGTATGTACATGTGTTCATTCTCAGCCTGATGGGAGGATTCATATTTATAGATAAATCCTTCAATCTTATTCACTTAATGTTTCTACCATTACTGGAGGACTTCTCTATAGCTGCGTAGTTTAGTTGCGATGGCACTTGTTTGATATGGTTATACCGATAGTTGTGCTCTACTTCGTCATCTAATGCTCATGAGCTTGGAGGGGCTGTAATTTTTCTTCAAGTCTAGGCTTGAGATAGATTCCCAAATGTTGTTGTCTTCAGTTGATACTAGTTTGTTATTGATGGGGATAGGCCATTTGCAGCTAGATGGAGAGTAGTGCGGGATACTACTCAGCATCTGATACATGTAATAGATGTGTATTGCACAACATTTAACATGCAGACGACAGAACAAATATTATATGATAAGTTATCCTCTTTGCTGTCCTTCTATCAGAAGTAAGTGCTAACCTTCGTTGTTTTTGCTGATTGTTTCTTTTTTTTTTGTGCTTGTTAGGTTGTTTGGGAGCCTTATATGGAGGAGTTGCTACAGTTGTTGCCTTACTTCTGTATTGTTGGGCGACACATTTGGACTGCTCGGATACCACTCATATGTTTCCACATTTTTGAGTGGTGCTTTCTAGACTGTATTGTTTGGCCATTTGGTGGATATCAATATATACCACAAGATGTCGATACCTTTGAGCAGCTCCACCAATTGGACTTCCGGGATAGGACAGATGTTGACTGGATCAACATGCACTCTACGCACCTCTAGGCTTGGGGATAAAGACATGGATTCTTAGTACACGTCCAGGAACCCCGAGGGATCAACAAAAGTTACTAGTTATGGTACAGATAGATCACCCAGCATTACATTACACACTAGGGAGTTATCATTAGTCGGCTGGTAAGTACATTTAAAATCATCTATTAGTTTTTTGCATTCGTACATATTTTCTATTGTATATACTAATAACTTTTTTTCTACTTATTTCAGGTGGACTCACTTAGGAGTATGTGATTGGAACTTAACTATCCTATAATATTAGGTATTGCAGATGGGGCACTTCATTTTATTGAGTAGCATAGTAGCCTCATCCTCTACCTACAATAGGAGGGTGTATATGAGCCACCCCATGTAGACTACAACAGGGAGCAAGGACCACCTGCAGACAAGGATGTGCCAACTCTTCATATACTACTTAAGGGTAAAGTTAGAGTTCGAGGAGGTAGGACTTGATCGGGACATCGTCGGGCAAACCTTGGTTATGATATCCTACCACATGGCATCATTCCATTGACCTAAGGCAAATTAGCAGGGGATATAGCACAATCCTCGAGTTAGGAGTTGCCTCCATTTCGAGCGTTGAATCCAGCTTTAAGGCTGGACTTAGCTCTTACATGACTCCTGAGTTTTAGCAACATCTTGATCTTACTACTCCATTAACACCTCAAAAGCGATGTTTCACCCCCACACAGTTATCCATTGATGAGGGTATCGCTTAGTTGTATCTGACCCCTCTAACAGACCTAGTTCCTCTTAGGGAATTTGATCTCAACGATCTACTAACTCAACTTATGCAGTTATAGGATAGACTAGGGCGTTCACTTTTTTCCCATATCGTGCGGACCTTTACATGGCATAAGCGACAATATATATGTTTTGTCTATTTTTTTCTTTTCCCCTTTTTTGGCCATTGTATTGAGGTTTTGTATATATACTGATTATTCAAAATACAATTTACTTTTCATTAGAGATTGCAGTTCAATGCATTGTTTATTTACCCGGCCATTACAATTTCCAATTATTTTTTCCTGTAACCAACTCGTATGATCATTCCATACGTCGATTTCTTCCCCACTTGCTATCTTTGTTGAGGCGTTCCACCAACTGTAATTTTATGCAATTGATTTCTATATCAAACTTTCCATTCAATTTGCAATTTGTGGTTAGAAGTACATTACTTAATATATATGTGGCCTATTGAAGGCACATACAGTTTAATTCTCTATAACTAAAGGCACATACATTGCATGCCCTTTCAGTTCAACAAACATAAACTGCATGTGCTTTCACTATAATATATTGGTAATATTTTTCAAAAGAGGCTCCTTTTCTGTAATATTTTTCAAAAAAGGATCTTTATTCATATAAAACTCTTTATATGGATAGGTCAAACCTATGGATCCTAGATAGGTCAATCATGTGAACTCATGGAATTGAGGGTAATGTCCTAGTTCCATCAAAAAATGTTAAAGAATTATGCAAAAGCAACGAAACAAACTAAAACCGATTGTACCTATCGCCCACCATTCAATTCATTCATATGCAACAAATAAACAATGCATACATAAACATAAACAAATCCATGATAACATAAATATACACATGTAGCACATACATCCCCTTAGATTGTAATAAATATTAGCATCTCTTCAAGTGGCGTTTCTTGTATTGTTATTAGAAATCTAAAACTATTAAAATAGGTAATTGGAGTTAACTAACCAAAAAGAGTCAAGAATTAAAAGAGATGAAGAATATGACTATTATAATGAAATATTTATTTCATTTATGGCATTCTTTGGTATCTATGAGCTTATAGTTGAATGCATGAAATATGTTCACAATTAAATGCATGTTGTAAATAGTGTTGCCATCTCTTTCCTTTCCCCACCCCACCCACACCCCCCGCCCGCCGCCCCTCTTTCTACACTTCATTAAATCGATTGCATACAAATGGTTGTTAGCCCTAGTTTCTATATATTTTATTTTGTTCCTCAATTTGCATCATGTTCAACACTTTCTTGAATATCTATATTACTAAAAAAAGACTTATCTAATGCTCTAAGTTTAAGAAGGCAATGGGCATGAAGTAGATTATAGAGCAAAATAAAATATATGGAAAACTAAGTAATGGATACTTATTTAATCGTACAAGTAGATCCACGAAAGAAGATTGCAACACATTTTGCAATATTTGATTAATTGTATATATGCTCTATGAATTAGATCATAATTTAATGTGATTTATTCTATAATGACAATATTGAAATCAATATTGCATCAACATAGTCATTTATGTTGTTTCTTTTTAATTCTTAATATTTTTAAAAATTAGCTTAAACCTAATCGGTTGTTTTATGATAGTTTAAATTCTTTAAGAAAATGACATAGTAATGTCAATTATAATATGAGTTATAAGATTACTTACAAATTTTTATGATATGTGAAAAACATTAACATTAAAAGATGTAGCAACTTTAATATTTTAGTTATTTTGTTATGTCACTTTATAGTTGTTTCATATATGGTTGTACGTTTTTATTTACTTCCTATATTGTAATATCTTGTAATTGTAGTAATATTTCCATGGGTCACTTGGAGAGTCTTTACTAGTCTCTCACATACAACACTTGCACTTTATGGTGCTATGTGGAAAAGTTAAGTTAGTTTTCCTATCTAGAACACATAAGAACATGCTTACTTAGGGAAAGAGTGCTTATTTAGGGAAAGAGTGTAGAGAGGTGAACACTCAAGCAACAAGTATTACTTATTTTTCTAGATGATTTGCAAATGAGAGAATTCTTTATATATACATGAAACCTTTATAAATGGATGGCCTATATTAGTTCAATCTAATGGTTAATGTAAAAACCTATCTAACTTATTTTTTCTACATTCACCTTTAAAGGTTTGTTAGTATCCAGACTTTTCTAAAAAGTTGTAGGGAATGGACTATTGCCTTGGTCATGCACTTTACACGACAGAACCTCTAATATACAAATACAAAAATTAAAATTGGACTAAAGGAAAATGTTCGTAACATTCTTCTTTACCTAAACAGGTGATGTCCCCATTTTCCTGTCTACTAGATATCCAGATCGTATGCAGTTAACCGCATTTTTCATATTGTTTCATTTGGAGGTAGACTTATCCACTAAACTAGGTACACTAAGTATGATTGCTGGCTTGGACTCCATGTAATGCACCTTTACAGTATCTTCTCTACCTTTGGTCATCTTGTCTTGTACCTCCAATGATTCTTTTTCTATTGGCAAACGGGAGAAGTTTTTATAAAGGCTTGTATGTTCTCTTAACATTTTTGATAAATAGAACTTTGTCTTCTACCTTAACTTTAATAGACTCCAGGATGAATTAACTTCCTTCGAACCATAGTATCTCTCTAAAATTATTCTCCAAAGGTTCTCGCGATTTCAGATGTGTAGCCCCCTTCTTGATCAACTCGAGTACCTCACTAAGCTTTGGGTGTCATCCACCTCTTGGCTCGAAGTACTTGCTTCTTCTGTGTTTTGGCTCTTCTTCTTTTTGTGGCCACCTTTTTCTCTAAGTGACTTGTGTTTGGGTAGCTCTTTCGACGCTTCTCCCTAGGCATTTCCCTTCACCTAGGGCACCTCCAATGCTTTCTTGGTAACACCCTTCATAGAATTGGCAGTGGATTTTTTTTTTTTTTTTTTAATGAGTTTAAGCGTCAATTTTTGAAAAAAGTTGGGAATCCGTGCAAATTTTAAAGTTTTCAAGGGAGATTTCTGCAATTTTGAACCTTATTTATATAATGCATTTGAAGATCGTTAAAGATACCGAGAGAGGGAGGGGAGGGGGGGATGCCTTTACCTCAACTTACGATAAAAGCTCATGTTCCTCCTTAAGAATTACGGGGACTTAGTTAGGCAAAAAAATGGAACTCCATGCCTGTTCAACGTAAATAATCGATGCTCTTTATGGGAAGATTCTCTCATTACTAAGGCCTCATTTTGTATATTCTTTAAAGTATGGTTCCATAGAATTAGAAACGCTTTTACTTCTATACTCTAAAAAAGTTGGATGAAGATGTGAAGACGTAGTTAAGAATACTTATTTAATATATTCACAGTTTTCTGGAACCTCATTTCTCTCTTTCTCTAATTATAAGGATTCTAATTGAAGAGGAAGTCATGAATAGGTAGTTTTCTTTTTTTGTAATTCCAATCTTTTGCATTTTTTGCTAATATTTTATTAAGAGACTTGAACGAATTGGACTTCGTGGAATCCTTTTCAATGGGAGTAGTCGAAGGAGACCTAATAGGGTGGTTGGAGGGAATACTACATCAACACATATACCCCCAAGCAATTCACGGTGGAGCCCTCCTTGGTACTCTGGTCATATGGGTACATTGACTTTGAATCGATTAACATTTGTAGTTTAATATTAAAGGAAAAGAGTGCAATAAGGAGTGCAAGTTTCCATTAATGTCGCCGTAATTTTTAGAAAAAGTGCACTTATGCCAACACTCATCGTCGAATTTTTACCAATGTTTTTAAACCCTAAATATTGTAATAACAAAAATTCACACAGAGGTTATATATTTGGTTCTTTACACATTCATTTTTATTTATCTTCTTTTCTTTTTCATTTTTGGGACTTGTCAAGATTTAAATTCTTCTTTCTTTGTTTTTAAAATTAAAGTGAAATATAGGTATTTTAAAAAGAATCATATATCAATAGATCCTTTAGATTTACTTTAATTTACTCCCTTAAGATGTTATTATGTGTGATTAATAATTAAGATCATAAAGAATAAGATTATGTCATAATGGCATCACTAGGTATTTCAAAAATTTATAAATTGAAAAAGAAAAAATCGATAGGAATCAATGTTGGAAAACTTTCCAAATAATGTGGCTTGATAATGCAAAGGTACCCCTATAAATTATGGTTAGTTAATTGACCATCTAATTTATAGGATTGCCTATTATGGAACAACAACTTTTATGATTTAATTGTATCTTTATATATATATATATAATTATTTAATAATAATTAAATCTAAGCCATTTATTTGATTACTCAATGAACGTATCAGATTAAAAGTTAAAATGATATAAATTGGTCCTTTTCTTGCCCATTATGGCTACGAGGACAATTTCTATCAAATACTTATGTAACATAAAGGAAGCATTTTGTTGTAAGAGTTGCATTGGATAAAGAGAAATGGATATGATAAATACAAAGAAAACTGAACACAAGATTATTGTATAGTATTTAATTTATACAATATTGAATACAAAATTTTTTTATATCCCTTATTTAGTATATGCAAGTATTAGACTCAATATTGTATTTTAACATTTATACCCTTTTTAATATATATTTTAATTATATTTTTATATTATTTGAAACATGATTTGAGTGGATTATTTAATTAATATAACTAAACAAAGATCAGACACATGCTTATTGTATCATGTTCAGTTTGTATAGTATTAGACAAAAAATTTTGTACTATCTTTATTTGGTATACTTAATTACTAGGCTCATTATTATATTTTGACATTTATACTCTTAACATTGTCTAATATATATTTTAATTATATTCTTATATTATTTGAAGTATGATTTAAATGGATTATTGAAATCATATAATTAAATAAATTGTATATAATATTAAATAAAAAGCCATAAATTCGTTAGCTATTAAAATATTAATTATTTATCTTAAATAAAAAACCATGCATATATGATGAATTTGGATGGGTACTATAGAAAAATTGTTAAAGATTTTTTAAAGATTGCAAGATCACTCACCTAGTTAACACAAAAGAATATAAAGTTTGAGTAGACTGAGAAGTAAGAAAAGAGTTACCAAGAATTGAAAAAGAGATTAGTATCTGCCTTAATTCTTGTGTTTCCAAACAGTAATGAGCCTTTCACTATATACAATGATGCTTCTAAGAATATATTAGGTTATATATTGATATAAGGTAGAAAAGTGATTGCTTATGCTTCTAAGCAATTGAGGTCACATGAGAAAAATTATCTAGCATATAATTTGGAACTTGCAGTTGTAGTATTTGTGTTGAAGATATGGCAAAATTACTTGTATAGATAAAGATGTGAAATTTATACCGATCAAAAGAGTCTCAAATATCTAATTACACAAAAAGAATTGAAAATGAGACAAAGCAGATGTCTTGAGTTGATTAAGGATTATGATTTGGGAATCAATTATTGTCCAAGACGAGTAAATGCGGTAGTCAATGTGCTAAGTAGAAAGAATCACGTTGAAATTGCATCTCTTCTCATTGATCAACAAGAATTGATAAGGAAATTTGAGAATTTGAATTTGGAGTTCTCATGGCATGAAGCGAATGTAGAATTGTTAAACTTAGTGATTAAGCCAACTTTAATGGAAAGGATCAAGGAAGCACAACAGAATGATCCTATTTAAATCGAGTAAGAGAAGAGATAGCAATTGGAAAGTATACTGACTTCAAGATAAATGAACATGTACGTATGAACAACAGGTTATGTGTACCTGATCATCCAGAGCTTTGGAAAGAGATTTTAAGTGAAGCTCATTATTCTAGTTATATTGTTCACCCAGGAGGAATAAAAATATATCATGATTTAAAAAGAAATTTTTGGTGGAATGGGATGAAGCAAGATGTTGCTGATTTTGTTTTAAGATGTGAGACTTGCTAGAGAGTAAAAGCTGAACAATAACAACTAGGTGGACTATTGCAACTTTTACTTATTCCTGAATGGAAATGGGATCAGATATCTATGAATTTCGTAAGTAGTTTACTAAGAACAACTGCAGGATATGATGTAATCTGGGTCATCATTGATCGACTTACTAAGTCAGCACACTTCTTGCCAATCAATATGATCATTACTTTAGAAAAATTGTATTGAATTATATAAAGGAAACGGTAAGATTACATGGTGTACTAGTAGGAATTGTATCAAATAGAGATCCTCAATTTGTGTTAAAGTTTTAGACAAGTCTACAAAAAGTTATGGGGACGAAATTACAGTTTAGTACAACTTACTACCCTCAAACCAATGGACATACAAAGAGAAATATACAAACATTAGAGGATATGCTAAGAGTTTATACCATTGAATTTACAAGGAGTTGTGATTCTCGTTTACCTTTGATTAAATTTGCTTATAACAACAATTATCGTTCTACAATTCAAATGCCTCCTTATGAAGCTTTATATGGACGAAAATGTAGATTACCATTATTTTAGGATGATGTTAAGAAAGCAGTATTAGGCCCATATTTAGTACAAAAAGCAATTGAAAAAATCACTGTGATTAAATAGAAAATGAAAGAGGTACAGGATAGACAGAAGAACTAGGTTGATTTAAAAAAGAAGAGAATTGGAATTTCAAGTAAGAGATCACGTATATCTCAAGGTAAGTCTAATTAAAAGTATACACCGAATGAAAACACAAGGTAAATTGAATCCCAGATATATAGGTCCTTTTGAGATTTTAGAGTGAGTCGAGACCTTAGGATATCGATTAGCTTTACCACTTGATTTGTCGAGAATTTACAATGTGTTTCATGTATCTAATTTAAGAAGACATGTTTCCAACATTGACCACATTGTTAACTTAGAACTAGTAAGGTTATAAGAGAACTTGACTTATGAAGAACATTTAGTTAAGATTACAGATAGTAAAGTGTAGAAGTTAAGAAATAAAGAAATTCGGTATATTAAAGTATTTTAGAGAAATCACGAATGGGAATTAGTGGGAAGCGAAGGACGAAGTGAAACATTGATATTTGCATTTATTTGAACATTTAAGTACGCCTTTCAAGTTTTGAAGACAAAACTTATTTAAAAAGGGGAAGGATGTAAACCCCGTAAATTCTTAGTCTAAACCCTAAATTGAACTTAGGTCTTAAATTACTCTAAGAGTCGATAAGGCCTAATAAACTAAAAACTTTATTTAAATTATAAACCCTAAACTATCTAAATAGGAAAAACCCTAATATACTACCCAAAACCCTAATTGCATATAACAACCCTAAACTCTAAATGCGTATAAATACTAAAAATTTCATTTGAATGTGATAAAAATCTTAACACTAAAACCTTAAGCTTATAAATATACCAATTTACCATAAGCACGGTAAAACCCTAATTGAGTATAATTATTGATCGATATGCCAATTCGTATAAAATTGTTAATTAACAATTAGAGATAACTTCCAAATATTAATAAGTATGAAAGTACTAAATTAATTTATAAATTTGATAATATTAGTATATAATTATTAAAAATTATATACAAATACATATAAATTAGTATTATATGAATTTAATTATTTAAATCTAATTGTAGTATTATTTTGTTGCTTACGAGTTATATAATTAATTAACCTATATATCTTATAACTTTCTTTATAATTAGAATATATACTATTATTAATATCATTTTTAGTATTAAAAGATTTTTAAGAAATTCAGGATTTTATTTTATTTCATTATTTCCTTATTTTTCTTACTTCACCTTACTTATTAAATTTTCCTTGTTATCTTTTATTTTTGTTCTAAATTACAAATTATTACATGTATATAATATAATTATTATATTAATATTTTAATTTTGACTAAAAGTCAAAATGTCCTTTTCAATGTATTTAATGTCCTCTTCTTTTCCTTTTTCTCTTTCTTTTTCTCTTCCCTCTTCCCTTCATTGCAATGAGCTACTTGTGGGATATAGAATCATCTCTAATTATTGCACAAAAATTATTTACACTCCCTTCTCTCTTGAACCAAAATTTACTCCCTTCCATTTCCCATCTTTTACACTTCCATTTCTCTCATTTCCTCCACTTTCTTCTACCAAAATTCCCCACACTATTTCACCTACTATTCCATATCACAACAACACTTAAAGGAAGAAGAAAAAGTCGGATATTCTTCAAGAATTTATCAAGATAAGTAAATATGTATTCTTTGTCATACTCCGAACATGAGGAGTCATAACAGTCTTGTCATATAAATTAATCTAAGATAGAAGCTGACCTCACAATTATTGTAGTAAATACAATCCATATAAGGCATACATAACTTAACCAGCTTGAAGCATCTGCTTTAATATTTGTGATTAATCAAACTTGTGATATAACTTTAGAAAATACTTGTTCTATACAACCTGTTGATTTATAACACAACAGTGCTTACATAAGCATCTTAGATCCAGAGTTATAATTTACAATTAGAGTTTATAAAAAACCATAGGTTTTGTGAACTATTTACAATGAGTTAGGAAACTAATAGGCATCATTGGGAATTCTCAGTTAGTTTCTTTAAAATTCAAAAGAAAAGTCAAAAGCATAGATTCAGTGGATTTCTCGTTCCTCACTTTCCCAATCAACAATATACTAACTTGAGGGTGGTGTTATCTAGACATTCTAGTCTTAACTCAGTACTTGCAAAAGAGTCTATGGGGGTATAAGCTCAACTAGCTTAGTAAGTGGGATGGAGTCAGAAGAGTACCAAACAATCACAAGTAAGGTTATTAATTATGAAATTATGAAATGCAATATAATCAATCATATGAAATACCACATAATGTTCAGAGAAACTACGTCCGCTTCAACCTAGATTGAGGAGTTTTACTGCGACTTAAATTAGACCAAAGTCAAGCTTGTGCAATAAAGAACACTCTTCCCTTATAACCACCTTCGAACCACAACCCTACTTTTGCTGTGACTTCCTCACTTGTCATTTAGTTTAACTAAGGATGAGAAAATGACTATTTCAGCTATTCTTATCAAAGGGAGTCGGTATTTGGCCTGATACTCTCAATCATTTCCCCTAATAAGTGTCATGCATGTCCGGTTTCATTGTAGTCGAATCATTATTAATTGTAATTAGGGGTGACCAAACAAATTCATACAATACAGAAACAATGCGATCATACAAAACAGCACACCAAGGAGTTTAATTCCTATCACAATTGAATACCAAATACACGCATGGCATGTGTACGAACAACTAAGTATAAACACAAATAGAGGTATTTTTAAGTCTCCAGATACTTTAATATAGTATCCCAATAAGCGGTAAAGCTACAATCTTAACTTACTTGTTTAGATACTCACTATGGGAGACTCAAGTCATCAATGGTTTGGCTATTAAGGGATCCTACATATATAAAACCCAAATTTAGTTTTGGTAATAGTTATAAAAATATTAGGATTTTATCTAAAATGGTTATATATATATATATATATATATATATAAAGTATATTATCATAATAATATATAGTTTTATTATATATATTGAGTTAAGTTATTAATTATTAATAATATACATAATTATACTATTATGTATGATATGTCGTTTTGATCATATCGAAATTTACTTTTAATCGGTTAAATCATGTTTTAATTCTGGTAAGGTTATCGTAATATATACATTCTAGTAATATTAGAGTTATAGGTTGTATTACCTAAGATTGTTTGATTTTAGTAAAAATAGTATCGTTAGGTTCGTATAAACTTAACAACACGTATTACGAGTCATGTTTCTAGATATGACTTTTAACAGGTAGTTTGAATTTTTAACATAGTTATACGTATCTAAATAAATATTATTGTATTATATGTATTTTATGCTATTAAACTATATTTTACCTAATTTTTCAATATAACTCTAATATGGGTATTATCTAACCTTAACACACATATAACATATCTCGATTATTAAAATATCAATAAATATATTAAAAATATACTTTTTATCAAATTTGACCAATACATGTATATATAGTTTTTATTGCATTGTTTATCATATTTAGCCTATTATTACTAAAAATGAGTACCGCTTTATAATTTAAGCTATTTTACTATGTGAGTTCGTAATAAATAGCTTAGGTTACTAAATAATTCCTCGAAAATTTTTGTAGACTCCTAAAAATATGGGGAATTAAGTTATCACTTGGTTTCATGTTATCGATTTACCATCTATATATAAGAAATTACAATTTTACTCTTAAATAGTGTTTAATTACCAAAATATTATCTTTTTACACAAAATTATTTCCCATGTATCCTAACATCATTACAATCCACTAAGAGTTAGTATGGGTCACTCTCATCAATTATTTTTATAAAACCTATTTATTTCACATTTTTACCCTAATTTCTAGCTATTTTTAGGCTAAAAAATATAATAAATATTAAAAATAATCAAATCCAAAAATCGGGCTACATGGCAATTATTTATATGTCATATATATCCTACACAAAAATTTTAAGCTAGAAACAACATCATTTGATACATTTATTTTGAAAGTCAAAATTTGGGTGAATTATTACTTTCTTAAGCAAGTGTATTAAATATTAAAAATTTTAGAAAAATAAAAGTATCATATGACAGCATATCTAAAATAATCTGGGTGGATTTATTATTTTTTAAAAATTATTAAAAAATAGGGTAGAAATTTAACTTGATTGTTCTTGGGTGCTCCGATGATCGATGGTGGAGAGAGTAGTATCGGAAGGCCAAGAAGTTAAGGGTTCTAGGTGGTGGTGGAAAGGTTTTATAGCAGATCACCGGCTTCCCTAGGAACTAGTCTAGCTTAGTGATTGCTTTGTTTTTCCTATTTTTGTATAATTTTTTTCTGAATTTGTTCTTAAGTAACTTAGTTCCTAAGGTGTTTAATGTGGTATTATGGACCCTATATATACTAGCTTTAGTCGGTTGGAGGTTGTTGTAAATTGTCCAAAATTTTTCATCCATATCTTGTTATAATTAGCTTAGTAGGAGGTGTCCAACATTATGAAGTCTCCTTTGATTCAGCTTAGGAAATTAAAAGGAGAATGGCACCTTTTTTTTTTGTCAACAAGTTCTAGGCATGTTTCTACCATTAGGATAGACTTTGGGTTTGTTTTGGTTTAATTATTATATATATATATATATACACTATGCTAATGTTTTGTTAATTTGTTAATATATGTGTATATATATTCTTTATATGTAACACGTAACGTGTATTTGTACACATAAAATTCTATGTCTAACATATCTTTTATTTTTAATATATATATTTCTTAATTATTTTCATGAATTCAATGCATATTATATATAATCGTGTAATTTTAGGTTAATCTATAGGTATAATTATTATTTATATCGAGTATAATCATTAAAGTACATGTATATTTATATAATAAATTATACTATATTATTTTATTTTATAGCTTAATTAACTTATTTTTAAGTTTTTGTCGTATTCTAAGCTCGATTTTAAGGGTTTTGAGCAATTTGGTACTATATTAAGTAATTATACTTCTAGGGGCAAAATTAGGACTTTGGATTGCTATTTTCAATATCTAACTTTACTGAGTCACTTCGACTAACTTTTCTATCTTAATCGTAAAGTTTAGGCTTAACCAGATAACTTTTCTTGAAAGGCCCTAAATCTAAACTCGGTTGTTCTAAATACAATCTTAGAAGCTTACATTTCTACCCCCTTTAAGAAAGTTCTATCCTCAAAACTTTGAATCTAAATATAGTAACTATTTACTTGTTAATAAAAACCTATTGTTTACCTTTTTCTTTGAAGAGTTCTGGATAACGATTCTACATCATTGACTTCAGTTCTTAAGTTAGCTCTGCTATTAGACCACTATCCTACTAAACTTTCACTTACTTTACTTATTGATTTCTTAACTTCTAAATTCGATTTTCCAAGGTCTTAATCGACCTTTCTTCAACAGTATAATCCTCAGTCCACTATTTTCAACTTCATAATGGTATCTGGATTCTTCGTGAACTTTCGTGACATTGACACGTGAAATATGTTGTGATATCTAGCTAAACTTAGTGGTAAAGCAATTCGATACGCAACATTTCCGATTCTTTCTAAGATTTTAAAAGGTCTAGTATATTGGGGACTTGGCTTTCCTACAGTACTTAAATGCTTAAATCTTTTTAAATGGACTTATCTTTACATACACACGATCACCTATAGCAAGTTTTATAGCTTTCCTTTTCAAATCAACCCAACTTTTGTATCAATCCTATGTTGCTTTCATCTTTTGTTGCATTATATTAACTTTATCATTCATCTGTCCAATCATATCAAGTCCTATCATTGTGTATTTTTCATTTTCCTAATACAATGGTGAGTGATATTTTCTTCCATACAAAACTTCATATGGTGCCATTTGAATCGTTGCTTGATAACTATTTGTTATGCCTCAAATTAGAGAGTCGTAACATCTTCGTTATGTAAACCAACTTATATTAGAATCTAGTTACCTTAGCTGTTAATGTAGGTATAGCCTACACAAAGTGTTTATTACTCCACTACTTGAAAGCGCCCCTTTTAGTACTTGATATGAGTTAACTTATGGTATAACTTGTAAAAATAAATTTTGAAAGTAATTTTTACAACCTAAATTTTAAGTAAAAATTAAGTTAAAAGTTATAGGATAGATAAAATCTTGCATTTAATAAAAACCTCAAAAATTACATTATTATGAAAAGATATTGTGTTTTGCTAAAATTTCACTAAAATCTACAGGTTTATAGAGTGTGGAATTAATTTCATTAACTGAAAACTATAGGTATATGAGGAGACCTTATTAGTTTTCTTAGAAGTTAGTATAGTCGAAAAATTGAATAAAAATCCAATCACGTAATCTTGAATCTCACTCCTCGACCTTGACCTCGTTCTCTAGCCTTCTGGTGAGTCTATTAAGGAAACCTGCAAAACAACTATAGTAGAATGAGTGACAATTTGCTCAGTAAGTGAGAAGGTGACAGTAGCACATATCTGATAACAAACAATTAGGGTTTTCAAGCAATTTTAATTAGATGCAATGCATGATCAAGCAAATGCTATCGCACAATGTTAACCAGTCGTCGTGAGATCAAAGAGATTGTGTCATGACTCGAGGGGGCTAGTCGTGGCAATCACTGTATACCGTATAAAGGACTATAGATTGATTTCCATTACAATCGACAATCCTTTATGCGATATACAAGACTATAACTACAGCTATAACTACAACTAACAATTAAGAGTTGCACAGTATAAGCAATATCATTTCATGATAATAATAACAAGTTAAAGAAATATAAAACACAATCCATTTGTATAGAAATTTATAGATAAGAAGTCTAAATACTTCTTAACTTAAATCGATATCATTTCATTACATAATAGGATTCATAATCTAAATCCACTATCATAAGTACACTCCGATCACATGTTACTCCACATCAACCCCCTGATGTACAACTAACCTCAAGTATATGGCAACCTGACTCCACAATTAAATTAGCCTGTGAAAGTAAACTACAAGGGTATAAAGCTAACTAGCTTAATGAGATAATCCCTTCAACTATACAACAATCATGTTATACATAAATTAAATTCAATCAAATGAATGCACGATAGACAGTATGCTAAACAAATACATGCAGGTGACCAATTACTACATGTAACTTAGATTTAACGGCTTCCAAAGTTAGGGTTGGAGATACTTTAGCATAGTCAGATCCGGGTATCATATTAGAACTTATCTCATAACGAAACTTCGCGTTTCGTATTTAAAATGTAATGGCATATATGTTCTTAGTTTTAATCAAAATCGAGTTTTACATATGATTGTGAGTAGGTCTACGTAGCCCTTACTTACTCTTAAATGGAGGTCTCTAAACTCAACTCTTAGCCAGGCGGTTGGCGCTTCCAATGCTTAGTGATCCCGCGGGCTAAGATAAGGTCATATCGTACGTATGCACCATACGAAATCTATAACAATCAAATAATCAACCCATGTATAGCCTCTCACTACCTCCGTATAAAGTGACTGCTGGAATTAGTTATGCAGTATATGATTATACGTGTTTTGTGTTAGCTCTTTCAAGTTGAGTAAAATTCGGTTTTATTATTCAATGGTCAACAAGGTCATAGACAATCAGTTCCTAGTGAATCTATTATACAACAATTAATATGTTATCATACTTTAAAGTAAATTCATCATTAACAAACAGTTATCATATACAAGCATAATCCAGCCCCATACAACATTTAATTATTAATCATAATTTATATTTACTAATTACAGACACAAGCAAGTATGAAATCATTAGAAAAAACTAATTCAATCATGATCGACTCAAGGGTTGTAATAGTTTGATGATAACTCAGAGTCAAGGTTGAGATCACCTAAGAATAAGGAATATAGAAAATTGTAAGTTTGAGAATTTAAAGCTAAACTAGTATTGTAATTTGTATTGTTTGCTTAACTTAGTTACGCAAAATTGTCGATTCAAGCTTTTTATCAAATTGTATATAATTTTTTCGATTTAGCTCGGATCGTTAAGAATTTATAGTCCATTTTGATCGTTTTTTAGCGTATTTTCTCGTAGTGAGGTCCATTTTAGACGTTATGACTCACAGTTTAAACTATGATATAAAAATATCACAAAATTTATTATTTTAATTTAAAAAGTTATAAAATATTAATTTCAACTTTTTCTTAGTAGATTTACGATTTAATAATTATTTAAATCGTATAATCGATAATTTTCTTATTTTAAGCTTATTTCACTCTAATTACTTATTTTTACCCATTTTTGAGATTTTAGAATTATTAATTCAATTTTTTTTCTACTTTATTATTTTCTTATATTTTATGATATAGATATATATATATAAATACTTATTACTACATTTGATTAATTTTTTTTCTAATTTACTTAATTATTAACTCTTTTTCCTAATTTACGGTGCTCTTATATATATAAACATATTTATTAACTTATTTTATTTATTAAATTAATATTATTGTATATTATATATACTATTTAATTATACACAAATTTTTACGTATATGTCACTATTCATATACGTGACATATACGTACATTTACACTTTATGTAAGAAATTATTTCGACTTTAATTATATATTATATACTATATGTATAAGTATCATATGGATGTATTTGTATTTTATATACATATATAGTTATACGATTGTATTATATATATATATATATGTATAAAATATGGAATACAGATCATACCATTGTACATATATACAACATCCAACCCAAATACATGTATAAATATATATACAAAAATTCTTGTAAAATGAAAATACTAGATATAAATATACATACATACACTTACTATTATACTTGTACACACACACACACACATACACACACACATATATAATAAAGACTATGTTTATATATACATATACATATATTTACACCACATATATAGATATATATATATATATACATATATAAGAAAAATACCTTACATGTGTACATAAATATAAAAATACGAAACACATGTATATATATGTATGCGATATACGTATACTTATACTTATGTATATCATATAATTAAATAAATATTATATACATATATACTCATATAGGTTTACGTATACACACACACACATATATATATATATATATATATATATCAATACCCAAAATAGTAAAAATACAAAATACATACCATATGTATTCTTCTTTATACATACATAAATATACATAAAGAAATACGTAGTATATTTATATTATACACATACATGTACATACTTTAAACCATACACACAAAATACATATACTTTTGTGCATATATACATGTAATACGTAAAAGAAAAATAATAAATTCCCAACGTACATATATGTACATAGGATAAGGTATATATATACATGTATTAAAATTAAATACTAACCTACCTAGATCCTTTTGCAATTTAATCAATCCTCTTGGTCTTCTTTTTCTCCTTCTTCTTCTAATGAATTTGTATTGTGAGCTTGGTTTTGATTTCTTTTGCTTTTCTTTTCTTTTTTGGTTTGGTTCACTTGTCTTTCTTTTTTTTTTTTCCTAAATATTTGGCAACTTCCAAACATGTGCAGCAATTAGGATAAAAAAAATGAAAAAGAAAAATAATCTAACCTAATCTCTTTATTAAAGTGGATAAGACATGTACTTTAATTATCTTGTCCTTTGTCCTTTAATTATGTGACACATGTAATGTAAAATTATACACATGGGCTACTGAATATGCAGTTGCAATTCACGTGGAAAGGAAAGGGAAAATAAGGAGGAAAAAAGAAAGAAAGGAAAATAAAGAAAATGGAAGATAAAGGAAAATAGAAATAATTATATGTAATTTTTCTAAACATAAAAATCATAAAAATAATAATTATAAATAAATTTTGAGATTTTATGAAAATTTATTAATTTAATTGGTACCCGTTACAATTATAATTTTTACAAGTTATTTTAATGTTTTTGTTAAAAGTTTTATGTGATTATACAATTTAATCGATAATTGTAACCGACTACGATTATATCACTATTAAATGATATTTATTCATTTTATAAGTTTAAAGTTATAGTTTTAAGGTTTCGATCAAGTTCGGGTTCGATTTTGATTTCGATTTCGATTTCAAGTAATTGTGCGTATATCGGATTTAGGGTTTTTGTATGTAATTTAGGTTTCGATCAATTTCTAAGGTTTTTATTATTGATAATGTTCGGTTTATTAATTTTATAAAAAATTTATCGTTACTAGCCTTATCGACTCATAATATAATTTAAGATACTCAGACTTAAATTAGGGTTCAAACTATAGATTTTACAGGGTTTACAGATTGCGCTCGCTCTAATAGAGTTTTGAGGGGTTTAACACTGCGCGCTCGCAAATTTGGTCACAAAACTGAAGCTTATGGAATGGAGAACACAATCCTTTTGAGACTACTTTCAAACTACTGATCCCAACCTGGTTGCGACCCCCTCTCCTGTCAGTTAATTCAACTCAGGGCGGGAAGAAGACCATTTCTGCTATCCTTAACAAAGACATCTATATTAAGCCTACACTTCCTAGTTGTTACTCCTAGTAGGGTGTAATGTAATTCTGGTTAGTGGTTAAGCCGAGTTTGTATTAGATAACTTTTAGGGTGATCAAGCAAATTAAAACAGTCCAAAGCATGTAATATCATGAAGTGATCAACACATCAATCCAATACTTAAATAGTACAACAGTATTCAAGCGCATATGCTACATGCGTATAAGCAACTAACTTATAACCATAAACAAGACATATACTAAGGTCTCTAAGTATTCTTAATAATACTTCAAAGTGCGATGAAACACTGATTCTACTTACTTGGATATTGATGCTCATTCTCCTCATGTGTTGTTCTCGTCCTTTCTTTCTTTATTATCCTAAAATTTAACATAACATCTTTAGTTCATGTTCATTATACAACATATGTGTTAAGTGTGGATGTTTAAGTATATTTCCAATTGTATTAGGTAAGTTTTTCTAAGGTGTTTATTAAATATTAGTTAAAATAGGATACCTTCTAACAAAGGTTCTGACTTGATACAAATTGCTTCCTAATAGTTTCTAATTCAGGTTCTAACTTCAATAAATTCTTACAAAGTATAATCAAGCAACTTTTTTTTATCTATTCTCTGACTCCCAATAATCCAATATTCAGTACCAACTATTTTCAAACTTCCAATTGTTCTTGTATTCTGCATCTTCCATCGAACTAATTTCTGATTAAGGTTCTAACTTAAGTTTAACGTAATGTTGTGGTATGGGCGATTACCCAAGTGACTTCTAACTCATGTTCTGACTTTGATAAAAGTGTGGAATTCATATACACTTATTAACTGATCTACTGTCAAACTTTAGGTATAGTCTAAGATATCCAATACCAAACCACATTCTAACCTTGTTTCTGATAAAGTTTCTGACATTCAGTTCAAAGTTAAATTCTTATTTAGGCAGTTCTTAACTTACAGTTTGTCTTAAGAAATAGGATAGAGTCTAAGTATAAGCCACTTTTTGGTACAGATTCCATTTTTCTAGTATATTTAACATATTCATACCAAATCACATTTTGACACAGTTTCTAACCCTGCTGCTACTAGTGCATTTAACTACTTTACATATACTATACTTGCCTTGCACTTTCAGAAGTGTACACCTTGCATAACCAGTAAGTATCACCTCAATCTTCAATCATCCACTTCCTTCCTCCATCATACTATTCATTAGTTTACAATTATACTAAATACTTGAAAAATCTAACCTTAAATCACCAAATACCCACTTTTCCTTATAAATTATCCTTCCTAAATTCATATTAAACCACTCTTATCTACCGTTTGCGGGGAAATTTAGGATATACCATAATTTTAGAAAATTTCACCAATCTTTTTTAACTGAATACCTTGTCCAGCGTACTGTTTACATAAAAACAGAATTTTCTAAAAAAATCCAACAATTTAATTTCAGAAATCCGACCACTCAACATCAAAATATAACATCTTAGGAGTGTGTTAATAAAATTTCAAATCAAAACTATATGGATTGGTTTTTCAAAAACTCGATTGAAAATTGTTGCTTAGGACATTTTTCTTAAAAACCCCATATCTAGGCTTAAAATTTTGAAAATCTAATTGAAGATTTGAATTCTTCATGCAAAAATACAAAGGGAAACCAAATTTCAAAATTTTTAGAATTCACTTACTATTTTTCCTAAAAATTTTGATAAAATCGAATAGATCAACAACTCACTAGAAGTCCAAGCTCCAAGCAGCCATCTGAGGGTGAAGGTTTGTCTTCTTAAGTTGATGCCACCTCCTCTATCTCTAGGTGATTTGGCTCACTCCCAACTGGTTATCTTCCTTAGGATCATGTAAAACCTAAAATTCACAACTAAATTTTCCAAATTTTGTTCTTCACTTTCTCTCTCTATATTTTCCACTTCTAGAATTTTTCTAAACCTTGTAATTGCCTAAACTTGTTCTAGATAGTAGATGGCCTTTTTTATATCTCCAATTGAGTAGCTCTTGATTTTTTTCTATCCTTAATACTAGTGTACGTGGCTATGCTTAGGTGTTAAGAGGCTAAAATCTTATCCCATGCATTTCCTAAACTAATTCTACGCAACAACATGTTTTCTAGCTCTTTAAGAATTTTTTTTTTTATCATTTTTTCCCAATTTCATTAATTTATTTAGTAATTTATACGTAATTTCGGGTATTTACAATAATTACGGATATATATATTGACATAATAATTATACCCGATATACATACATGTTTTTTATATATTACTTAGTGTCCAATATTAATTATATTACTCCTATAATATATCTCCAAGTATTCATTAATTTTCAGAACTTACGCCGTATGTATCTGATAATATAATAACAATATAATAAATTCTTACTATTTTAGCTATATTCTTAATATTGTATTATATTTTTAAATTCCAAACTTATGTAATCACTTTGACTACTGTCCTAAGCCTATACATAAGTTTTTACGTTTAATCAGGTTACTTTCTTGACCTAAATCGGCTACCAAACCTAGTTGTGCTAATACAAGTCTCACGTTTCTAACCTCTTTAGAAAAGTTTCGTCTTCGAAACTATGACACCTTAAGCTATTATTATGGTATTTGGATCAATAGAGAATATCACTCCCTTATTCTTATTCTTAATGCTAAAAGTTGTTCCTATCCTTGCTTTTTAGGCTACCTTCTACTCTAACTCCTAAACTAACTCTTTACTATAAACCCACATTTTCCTTTACTTTCCCAATTCTCTTATTCATTACCAACATTGGATCCAAGTTTCTACTATTGTTTGTATCTCTATTTTCTTTCTCTTTCATCTTCTCTTACTTTTCGAATCGATTATGTTGATTGATAATTTATTTCTATTGTATTTTTTTCTAATTTTACTAAGTTAAAGTGCAATCAAATCTATTGAACCAAATTTATTAGTTTAGTAAAGTTTTCTATATTCAATATTTAGAATTCAAATGTTTGTTAATTAAGTTTTATGAATAGTTATTTTCTGAATTAGTTTTTGAATCAGTCTCTACATCTAAGAAATCTTAAGTTTCTAATAAGAAGAAATTTCCTAATTCCGTTTGGAAGTAATCTTTGGTATAAGGGTTACTGTATAGTAAAATTTTCGTTTGCCTCAAGTGTTATCTACATTTGGTTAGTTGTTTAAATTATATCAAATCTTAGTGTTCAAGATTGGTCTTAAATTTATTATCTTGGTACTATGGTTTATCATCAATCTGATTGTTTCTTTTCACTAGTCTTAGTTATTTTTTTAAAGCATGGTTTTGTTAGATAAGTATCATCTATTGTTTTGGGACCCTATCTTTTTATTGTCTAACTTTGTGTAGTGGCATAGTATTTGATTAATAATTTATTCTTATCTAGTTATATACTTGTACTACAAGTTTCTTATTTATTAAGCATTTATGAGGAATATTTTAGTTATTTTGTTATACTTATTATATTTTCTTATGTTACGTTAAGTGTACTTAAATTCTCTTACTCCTTTTTCATAATGTCTGATATATTTCAAATCATTTTAGTGAAGAAATCTTTTATACTATTCGTTACATTTGATATCCTTAACTTTGTAGGTTACAAGGTTTTCTATTCCAATTACTATATTAACATATTTGCATTACCTATCGATTTGTTATCTATCTTATCTCCCATACTCAATTCCTTTATACAAATTTAATGTATTTAATATTTTTCCTTATATTAAAATTCTAGGTTTTATCGATGGTTATTTATTTCCTAATTATTTCTTCTATAGTTAATACAAATTTGTTTCATTCTTATCCCAATTACGTGATTCTTTTATTCTATGATTGTTGTAAGCATCAACTTTATATTTTGTATCATTAGCACAAACGTTGACAGTAGTAGGTTTGTCAAAAATTTTATTTTTCTCTATCTTGAGTATAAATGAGATAGTGAACGACTTAAATGAGCTAAACTTGACACAACTTGACAAAACTAGTACGACCTTTGATTAAGTGGACTCATGAAACATTTTTGACTAATATGACTCGAATTTGTTTAAACATAACATAACTTGAACAAAACAAAAATGGAAGACTCAATCAAAGAGACTTGAGGACTATCAATTTGCCAATCTCTTTATGTGCCAATATACATATGAGAAATATTACTTCATAGTATTTTTAACTATATCTAACATCACAATTATCTTTTATCTTTTCCCATGACATAGTTAATTAGAGATTATGAATTTGGAGTTTCTTTACTTTTCTTGTCAAGTTTTCCCCACAAAAGGTGAAGTTAATCAAATGGTTACTTAGTAAATCTTTCATTGGTATAATTTGATATAATTACTGCATGCATTTATTGCTTACTCCTCATTGTGAACTATTATAGAAATTTAGTTAATTCATTTATGTGTTTAACACCTTAGGTTAGGATTTATATTTTAGTCCAGGGTCTTTCACTTCTTGACATCCTAGTTATAACATATTATGATCACTTTATGATCACAACTAACTAAATTAGCAATTTCTTCCTAAACTTACTCTTCAAAAACTTCTTATTGTTGGTATCCTTCTTAGTTAGTGTAACGATATTCTGAAATTTTGATGGTCTACTTTTAGTGTATATTGCAATATATTTTATTAGATTGATGGTGTAATTGAAGTATTAGGTAAGTTAAGGTAAGATCTTCTCTTATTTTAGTCCTTTAAAGTAGAGGGTGGTTATCTATAATTCTATTCGAGATTGTTTTCTCTAAATACTTATACAGTTTTCCTATTCTAGTACCGAGTTAAATTTTTAGGCTTATTACTCTAGGTTACATTATCTTACTCATATGATACATCATAAGAGTAGTAAGCTATCATCTTATGAGCATTATATCGTCATCTTGTTCACAAATTAACATCATATCCCTGCATATTTGTTGTGAAAAGTGTACTCTTGTCTTTCCCTACACTATGTCACTATTTACTCATGGTAGATTCACATGGGTTATATTCTTTACATAAGTTAAGAGGAATAAATTTAACATTTATATAACTACACATCTGAATTACATACTACTAAAATAATTGTATCACAAAGAGATATAGATCCGATCCTTTTCATGTTTAGTGCCATGCTTAGTTTCTAGATATGCTAAATATAATTCTAACTTTGTTCCATTCGACTGATAATCTTATTCAAATTGCTACCCTAAACTTAAAACCAAAATATACAATAGATTATTAGAATATCTTCAAAAGTTGAAATATCATCACAGATCAGATTCGTTCCTACTATTTTAAATATATCTAAGCTAATAAACTTATTATGTTAAACAATCAATTATATACTCCGGGTTTCTTAACACAAAATCACTATCTTCACAACATCGACTATACAATTACCATAATTAACATAAATCGTTATTTTAAATCCAATTCAATTGCCCTTTACTACTCTGAACTTTATTGTTAATTCCTGAATTTACATCTAATAATACACTTCTATTAGTTGTTAAAATATTTACAATTTCATATGCCTTTCTCTTAACATTTACAACATTATTATTCTAAATAAGCCTTTCCTTTTTATTCACCTCCTAACTTTCTGAATCAAGTTTTGCTTTACTTTTTTATTCAACTTTACACTTTATTATATTAATAAATTATGGACTTCATGCTTACATTCCAATATTTTCTATCTTAACAGTTTAATGCCTAACCCCAAATACACATTCTCAACTTAAGCTAAAATAGTCAAGTTACAATCTTTTCCTATTGAATTACGTACTCTTTTAACTATACCAGTTTGAATGTTATTCTGAACCATTTTCTTTTTAATCTAATATGTTTAGCAATTATCCATACTCTACACTACTTATATACCCATAGTATTAATCAATTTACCTTACATGTAGTGATATTCATTTATAGGTGTAAGCATCTTAATATATTTAACACTCATGCACATATAACCAATAAATAACCAATAAAAGGAGTTGCTCTGTTAACGTATGTTTTGTATAAAGGAGTAACACACATGTATAAATATCTTAATTATATTATATAATTGCACTTGATAATGTATTTTATCACTACACATTTTATTTATATATATACTCTAATACTATAAAAAGATATACACAGTTCCAGTAAGGTTTTCAAGAAATATTACATTAAAGTATGAATTTCTATTTAGCTTACTATCAGTATCACTTTTCATATGTTATCTATATTTTGTTAAGAGTACCACTTCTAAATAATTTTATAGTGAGTTGGTTACTTATCCCAAAAACCGGTAAATCAATGTTTCCCTTTTATATTACTTGTAATAACAAATTATATCTAATTTCTAGAGGATCTTAAGTCAGGCACTAAATTATATGATCTCAAATATGAGCAAGACTTAAACAAGATATCATTACCTATAAAAAGCATACTATCATCTCAGTATTTTTTGTAGTAATCACCATTGGTACACCATATATTTTTATTTCCATTGTAACTCATTATCGAGAATCATCGTTTAAAGTGTACTATGATTTTTTTTTTCTTTTGTAATTATTAAATTCTATCTATTCATCTCATAATCATCTTCTTTTCTTTCTAGAGCAAACTCCATAACACTTCTAAGTTAAATCATACCTCTAAGATTATCTCAAACTTACTCCCTACATCAATTTCTGACTTACATTCTATATAACTAATTATTCAGGTTTTCATTTGTTTAACCTTTTGACTCACATTTTGACCCACCTAAAATACTTCTTAAGTCATTAAATCACCAAATTCCGCTACGAACTCCCTTACTTATATACCTCACCAAATTAATTTCAATACCTCAATATTCATTTACAGTCAAACTACTCAATAGATCTTGTATTTTCAACGCATTATCTCTATGTTAAACCAGATTGATCCAAAAATCCAACTTCACAAATAAGAAATAAATCTTCAAGAAATTAAGTTAGGGAACATTCTAATAATGCATATGAGATATCCATGTATACATAGTTTACACTTATCAACTTGATATATCTAAACTTTTCTCCCTTCTCAATGTTACTTAACCAATCAACTTGCAATAACAACCTTAAAAAATGATATTTCATAAACGTCTCACTCTCATTTTGATCAAATTTGACTTAAGCTATTATAAATTCCTTATTACTATTCATTATGTTTACAAATTATTGCCTTTTATAATTCAAAGTGATATTAGCATGTCTTATCTATTCTCTAATATATATATATATATATATATATATATATAAATAGTGAATATAGCCTATAGTCTAAATCTTTTATGTCCTACTCTCAATGTTTCCTTATGATATCTAACGAATTTTTATTTATGGCACTTTCGCTCAAATTCTTGAGAATTGCACTTTAAGTGAGTTCTTAAGAATAGTACTCTAATATCAACTAGAATTGTCACGCCCCAAATTAAAGAGTTGTAATAGCCCCACCGTATAAACCAACCTATGCTAAGTGCTAGCCACCTTAGCTGCTAATATAGGTATAGCCTACACAAGGCGTTCACCACTCCACTGCTTGGAAGCACCCCTTTCAATACCTAGTATGAGTCAACATATGGCATAACTTTTAAAAATAGATTCTAAAGGTAATTTTTACAACCTAAATTTCAAGTAAAAATCAAGTTTAAAGTTGTAGGATAGATAAAACCTTGCATTTAATAAAAACCCAGAAAATTACATTATTACGAAAAGATATTATGTTTTGTTAAAATTTCACTAAAATCTACAAGCTTATAGAGAATGGAATAAATCTCATTGACTAAAAATTATTGGTCACTTAAGGAGACCTTATTAGTTTTCTTAGAAGTTAGTACAATAGAAACACACGAATAGAAATCCAGTTAGGTAATCTCAAATCTCATTCTTCGATCTCGTTCTTTTGCCTTCTGGTGAGTCTACTAGGGAAACCTACAAAACAACTATAAGGGAATGAGCGACAATTTGCTAAGTCAATGAGATGGAGACAGTAGCACATATCTAATAATAAGCAACTAGAGTTTTCAAGCAATTTTAGTTAGATGTAATGCATAATCAAGTAAATGTCATCACATGACGTTAACCGATCATCGTGAGATCAGAGAAATTGCACTCGCTCTAATTCGGGTTCTAACGAGTTTAACACCATGCACTCACGAATTTGGTTACAAAACTGGGGCTTATGTAATGGAGAACACACTTCTCTCAAGACTACCTTCGAACCACTGATCCCAACCTGGTTGCGACCCCCTATCCTATTAGTTAATTCAACTTAAGGTGGGAAGAAGACCATTTTTGCTATCCTCAACGAAGGCGTCTGTATTTGGCCTATACTTCCTATTCGTTATCCCTAGTGGGTTGCGATATAAGTCTAGTTAGTGGTTAAGTTAAGTTTATATTAGATTACTTTTGGGGTGATCAAGCAAATTAAAATAGTCTAAAGCATGTAATATCATAAAGCGATCAACGCATCAATCCAGCACTCAAATAGTACAACAGCATTCAAGTATACATGTTGCATGTGTAGAAGCAACTAACTTACAACCACAAACAAGACATATACTAAGGTCTCCAACTATTTGTAACAATACTTCAAAGTGTGATGAAACACTGATCCCACTTACCTGGATATTGATGCTCATTCTCCTCATGTGTTGTTTTCATCTCGTCTTTCTTTATTATCCTTAAAATTTAACATAACATCTTTAGTTCATATCCATTATATAACATATATGTTCAATGTGAACATTTAAGTATATTTCCAATTATGTTAGGTAAATTTTTCTAAGGTATTTATTAAATATTAGTTAAAATAGGATACCTTCTAACAAAGGTTCTGACTTGATACAAATTGCTGCCCAATAGTTTCTAATCCAGGTTTTGACTTCAATAAATTCTTAGAAAGTATAATAAAGTGACTTTCTAATATATTCTTTGACTCTCAATGATACAATATTCAGTACCAACCGTCTTCAAACTTCCAACTGCTCTTGTATTCGGCATCTTCCATCGGACAACTACTGACTGAGGTTCTGACTTAGGTTCTAACGTGATGTTATGCTATGGGCTATTGCCCAAGTGACCTCTAACTCAAGTTTTGACTCTGATAAAAGTATGGAATTCATATACATGTACTAGTTGGTCTACTGTTGAGCTCTAATTATGGTCTAAGATATCCAATACTAAACCACATTCTGATCCAGTTTTTGATGAAGTTTCTGACATTTAGTCCAAACTTAAATTCTTCTTTAAGAAGTTCCTGATTTATAGCATGTCTCAAGAAATAAGATAGAGTCCAAATATAAGCTACTTTTTGGTACAGATTCCATCTTCCTATTGTATTCAATATATTCACAGTAGATCACATTTTGACACAGTTTCTAACCCTATTGCTATTAGTGCATTTAACTACTTCACATATATCATACTTGCCCTGCATTTTCAGAAGTGTACACCTTACATAACTAGTAAGTATCACCTCAATCTTTAATCATCCACTTCCTTCCTCCATATACTATTCATTGGTTTATAAGTATAATAAACACTTGAAAAATCTAACCTTAAATCACCAAATACCCACTTTTCCTTATAAATTATCCTTCCTAAATTCATATTAAACCACTCTTAGCTATCGTTTGCAGGGAAATTTAGGGTATACCATAATTTTAGAAAATTTCACCAATCTTTTTTAATTAAATACCTTGTCCAGCATACTGTTTACATAAAAATAGAATTTTCTAGAAAATCCAACAATTTAATTTCAGAAATCCAACCACTTAACATCAAGATATAACATCTTAGGAGTGTGTTAATAAAATTTCAAGTCAAAACTATATGGATTGGTCTTTTAAAAACTCAATTGAAAATTGTTGCTTAGGACGTTTTTCTTAAAAACCCCATATCTAGGCTTAAAATTTTGAAAATCTAATTGAAGATTTGAATTCTTCATGCAAAAATACCTAGGGAAACTAAATTTCAAAATTTTTGGAGTTGTTTTGCTATTTCTACCCAAAATTTTGATAAAATTGAAGAAATCGACAACTCACCAAGAGTCTAAGCTCCCGTTGTCATCTAAGGGTGAAGGTTTGTCTTCCTAAGTTGACACTACTTCCTCTATCTCTAGGTGGTTTGGCTTACTCCCAGTTAGTCTTCTTCCTTAGGATCACGTAAAACCCCAAATTCATAATTAAATTTTCCAAATTTTGTTCTTCACCTTCTCTCTCTATATTTTCCACTTCCAAAACTTTTCCAAGCTTTTTAATTGCCTAAACCTATTCCGATAGTAGATGGCCTTTTTTATATCTCCAATTGAGTTGCTCTTGATTTTTTTCTAACCTTAATACAAGTGTATGTGGCTATGCTTAGGTCTCAAGAGGTCAAAATCTTATCTCATGAATTTCCTAAACTCATTCCATGCATCAACATGTTTTCTAGCTGTTTAAGAAAACTTTTTATCATTTTTTCCCAATTTTATTAATTTATTAAGTGATTTATACTTAATTTTAGGTATTTATGACAATTATAGGTATATATATTTACGTAATAATTATAATCGATGTACATACATGTCTTTTATATATTACTTAGTGTCTAATATTAATTATATTACTCATATAATATATCTCCAAGTATTTGTTAATTTTCAGAACTTAAGCCGCACATAATCGATAATACAATAATGATATAACAAATTCTTACTATTTTAGCTATATTCTTAATATTTTATTATATTTTTAAATTCCAAACTTACGTAATCACTTCGACTACTATCCCAAGCCTATACATAAGTTTTTACATTTAATCTGGTTACTTTCCCGAACACCTTAAATCAGTTACCAAACCTGGTCGAGTTAATACGAGTCCCAGTCCATTTTTAGAAGCATCATGATGTACACAATGATTTACTTGGGTCTAGTAAAATAAGTATTAGTGCTAAAATCAAACAATCCTTCAATTCTTGGAAACTTTGTTCATATTCATCACTCTATTCAAATTTAACATCTTTTTGCGTCAGTCAAGTAAAAAGCTTAGCGATTTTGGAAAAATCCTTTATAAATCACCTATAATATCTTACCATTCCAAGCAAACTTTTTATTTTCGTCACAGTAATTGGTGGTTTTCATTTAGCTACTACCTTAACCTTTTCGGGATTGACTGAAGTTCCTTCGCTTGACACAATATGTCCCAAAAATGATATTCTATTTAGCTAGAATGCACACTTACTCAACTTAGC
Source organism: Lumnitzera littorea (assembly GCA_024138015.1). Taxonomy (NCBI): domain Eukaryota; kingdom Viridiplantae; phylum Streptophyta; class Magnoliopsida; order Myrtales; family Combretaceae; genus Lumnitzera; species Lumnitzera littorea. The sequence continues at coordinate 117,442,351 of JAMXBB010000004.1, read as the reverse complement.
ATACAGTTGATTGTCTTTTAACTTTTGTAAAGCCAAGTGCAAATGATTGGCATGATCCTCCTTAGACATAGAAAAAATTAAAATATCATCAATGAATACCACAACAAATTTATCCAAGGTTGATAGATCCGATTCATCAAATCCATAAACACAACTGGTGCATTCCTCAAACCGAAAGGCATTACTAAAAATTCATAGCACCCATATCTATTTCGAAAATCTATCTTTGCTACATCCTTCGGCTTAATTCGTAACTGATGGTATCCAAATCTTAAATCAATTCGTGAAAATATAATAGCACCATACAATTGGTTAAACAAGTCATCAATCTTAGGTATTAGATATTTATTCTTAATAATCGTCGTATTTATTTCTCGATAATCAATACATAACCTCATGGTTCCATCCTTCATTTTCATGAATGACACCGGCACTCCCCAAGGTGATATACTGGGTTATACAAATCCATTATCCAATAGCTCCTAAAATTGTTTCTTTAACTCTTGAAGTTCTATCGGTGACATTTGATATCGAGCTTTTCATATTGGTTCGATTCCAGGCACCAATTCTATAGAGAAATCGAACTCTCGTTGTAGTGCTAATCTAGGTAATTCTTTCGGAAAGATATCAAGAAATTTATTTACCATCGGTATTTATGATATTTCTAGGGTTTCCTTCTTTCCTTCTATAGCAAATATCCAATAGAATTGTCATTCTTTAGTAATTTCATTCACTTTTTCGCTTACTTCTATTACTGATAATCTTAGACTTTGCTTACCCATTTTTCCTTGAAATATGACCTTACTCTCATCTAAGATTATATTCTTATTTTGGTAATCCACTTTAGCTCTTTGTTTGGACAACTAATCTTTTCCCATAATAATATCATATCCCTTAATTGGTAATACTATGAGTTTTATTGGGAATTCTTGTCCTTGGATTTACAATTGTCCATTATCTATTATTTTCCATGTTAATACTTGTTCTTCTGTAGTTGTTCTTATTCTATATGTGGATTTAACTTCACTCATCTTAATTCCATTTTCAAGATAAACTCCCTGCTGCTACTAAATAAATGTGACACTCTAACGTCAAACAATGCATAAGCAGCTCGTTCATTTACAAGTATGTTTCTTGAAACAATTACTATTACTATAGTTATCTACTTCTAGAGTACTATACTTAAGGAATGTATTCTCAAAGTTCTTAACACTATCTACATATACATAATTTACAATTAACTCACTGATAAGTAAATGTTATGAGTTAGTTTTATGTGCTTGTTACTAAGCCTTGATCAGTTCTATCAACGTCCATTTCATCATTTGAGTCATCATGAAAGTATTCTTCCATCCATTCGTCAAAATCCTTAGTGTCCTCTTTTGTACCCTCAATTGCAAATACTCGAGCGAGTACAGCAATTGTCTATACCTCCCCCCAGATTTCTTGCCCCTTTATCCAACTTGACCACAATATCTGGAGAAGTATCTTGTCATTTCACACCTATAGCACTTCACTGCTTTCATCTTTGAACACTCCCTTAACATATGATTGGGATCACCACACAAAAAGCACTTATCCCTTAACTAAGCGCATTGTCTGGGGAAATGTTGAGCTCCATAATTCCAGCATCTCACATTTCCTACCTCATCATAAAAACTAAATCCAGTCATATTTAAAGCAGGGTCACTAGTTACGGCAATTAACTTCTTTCCTTTTTGCCTCGAGTTATTATTTGCACCTAAGAATATTCTCTTGAAAACAGGCCTATATTGATTAAATCTCTGCAGCTTTTTACTCCACTCATTTTGTATGGCTAGTCGATTATTCTTCAGTTGGCATGCCTTATCTATTATTTGATGATAAGTAATGAATTCATAATCCATTAACTTGCATCGCATTGTTGTGTCAAATCCATTAAGAGAAAGATTCTTCTTCAGCTCCTAATTATCCCTATATGACTCGGGCACATATTGCAATAACTTATTAAATTCATTCTCATATTGTACCACACTCAGAGTACCTTTCTTTATTTCCATTAACTGTCGGGTCATCTAATTTTGCACACTAACAGGTAAATATTCTCTCTTAAATGCCTCTCGAAATACTTACCATGTGATGGGGCCAAGCATTGTTCTTGCTATCAAGTCCCACTAGACTTGAACTCCCATCTTTAGCAAGAAAGGATCATAAGAGACTTTTTGATTTTCAGGGATCTTAAACGCCTCAAAAACTACACTCAATTTAAGTTAACCGATCATCAACTAAGGCAGGCTTACCCATTTCACCTTCAAAATACTAATTTGATTTCATAAACTCAAGAAGTCAACTAGCATCTTAGGGTTGAATTGCTCTTGGTTCAGCCTTTACCGGCCTTTGGTTTATCACATTTCCACCAGTGATCAAGTGTTAGATTAAAGCTCCTTACTGTTGGATTATAGTATTCATATTAGCCAACAGTTATCCAAATTGAGTTGCGTCCACATGTTTAGAGCAGGTGGTGGTATATCATTTCTAGGTGGTTTTGGTGGACTAGGAGGTGGTACTTCTCCTTAAAGTCGGTTATTTCCATTTCCATTTGTATTTGCTTCCTTTGCCATATTTAGATTCACAATTCACTAATTATTAATCCTGCACTCACAACATGTGTACTTGAAGTTAGTATTTGACCAAAGCAATTTATATTCACATATAGATTAATTATTCTCTGCATTAGCAATACACAACAACAAATTTCCTTATCAAGGATCTCAATCAACATAAAACCTATAATATTTCATTCTTGTATAAGTAATGATATATTCATATATTACTCATTACACACTCTATGTATGTTCAAATATATATCTGTACATCATGAGCTCATCGAGTTTCACTTGTAACAATATATCACATTCATGGTGATATCTCATATAGATATTAAAAAATAAGGACATTTACTTTACAATAGTTCATAGAATAATCGAAACCTTACATTCAAAAGATCACATCACTTTATTTACAACATCAAATTACATATCTGATTATTTATTTATATCATTTACATATTTAGTAACCGCAACATTTGAAAGTACATTAGTTACATTCAAAAAGTCAAAAGCATGTAAAAAGTTACTAAGAGGACCTAGATACATCAAAACAACTAGGTTAGGTGCTGTCAAAAGCCTTAAACTTATCTTCCTACCATCTTCTTAACTTTCAGTTACTTGCACCATCTTTTAGGAGAAACCAATCTTCTATCCCAGTCTCATCATACCTTGAGCTAATCTCCACTACTATAGGGGTGTTTGGTATAACCAATGCTTCTTGTACCTCACTCCCACTATCTTATGCTCTATCTTCTGCTTTAGCCTCCTCTTTTTTTAGATCCTCTTTAGGATCATCATCATTATCCAATCCTACATTTGGTTGAGCTTCTTGAGATGGATTCTTAGGCAATATCACGGGGGTTTAGGCCTTTGAGGTTGTAGTAGTACTTCTATACTTACAGTTTCATCTAGGGGATATCTAGGAAACCAGTCAACCACATTAGGGGAATAGTTTCAAGGGATACTAGAACTCTTAAGGGTACCTAATCAAAACCTAGAGGCTAATCCTTATCTACCACCACTAAAGCTAGAAAATATAGTATAAGGATCTTAACAAATAAAACTCCATTCTCTTGGAAGTACTTTTTCTCATAAGCAGATATAGTAATATACTCATTATACACAAGCCCTAACTTATTCCCTGTTATTCGTCAATCATCTTGCATACTAATGGACATCCCACGCTTATAATTTTCGATAATCACATCAATAGGATAAAACATCCTCCAGTTAGCCATATTTAATAATAAATTCTGCATCCGAATCCTATACTTGATAGGAGTCTCATCCCTTTCCCATTCAAAATTCCACTATGTATATAATGAACCATTCTTACAAATCTGAAATAATAAGTTAAAGTCAATTTATAACATGTTTTACATATATATAAGCTATACATATATCCTATGAATCTAAGTCTTTTATATTTATTATAAACCCCACTTTCAATGATCTTATTGTCTACTCATTTTAATTAGACACTTCAAAGCTTGGTTCTTTTATAACCATGCTTTAATACCAATTCAAAACTGTCATACCTCAAACAAGTAGAGTTATAATAATCCTGCCATGTAAATTAATTTAAAATAGAAGTTAATCCTACAACTGCTATCATAAATATGGTCCACATAAGGCATATACAACTTAACTAGCTTGAAGCATTTGTTCTAATACTTGTGATTAATCAAACCTGTGATATAACTTTACAAAATACATGTTCTATGTAACCTGTTGTCTCATAACATAATAATACTTACATAAGCATCTTAGATCCAGAGTTATAATTTATAATCAAAGTTTACAAAAAACCATAGGTTTTGTGGACTATTTACAATAAGTTAGAAAACTAGTGAGCGTTTCAAGGAATTTCCAATTAGTTTCCTCAAAATTTAAAAGAAAAGTCAAAAGCCCAGATTTAGTGGATTTCTAACAGTACGTTGACCTGAAGGTAGTAATATCTAAACATCTTGGTCTTCATTTAGTACTTGCAAAAGAGTCTATGGGAGTATGAGCTTAACTAGCTCAGTAAGTAGGATGGAGTTAGAATAGTACCAAACAATCATAAGCAAGGTTATTAATTATGAAGAAATACAATGCAATCAATCATATGAAACATCGCATAATGTTATCTGATCCATTGTGAGATTAGAGAAATTACATCTGCTCTAACCTGAATTAAGGAGTTTTATTGTGACTCAAATCAAACTAAACCCGAACTTGTGCAATGGAGAATACCCTCCTCCTCCTCCCGTGACCACTTTCGAACTACAGCCCCTACTCTTGCCATGACCTTCTCGCTCGTCACTTAGTACGACTAACAATGGGGAAATGACCATTTCAATTATCCTCATCGAAGGGAATTGATATTTGGCCTGACACTTCTAATCATTTCTCTTAATCATATAATACAGAAACAATGTGATCATGCGGAATAGTACACCAAGGAGTTCGACTCTTGTCACAACTGAATACCAAACACACGCATAGTATGCATACAAACAACTAATTACAAATACAAACAAGTAGTAAAGCTAAAATCCCAACTTACCTATTCAAATGCTCATTATAGGAGACTTGGGTCGTCAATGGTTTGACCATTAGGGGATCCTATATATACAAAACCCAATTTCAGTTTTCATAATAGTTACGAAAATATTAAGGTTTTTATCTAAAACGATTCTCCTCATGTTTAATGGGTTGATTATCAGAATAGTAAAATGTTTTAGTCTATAAACCTCGTCGAAGGGGATTGGNTGCAAATAAAATTCTGAAAGGAACTTCTTAAATTAAACAAGAAAATAATCCAAGAAAATAACTCCGAAACTTCAAATGAAGAAAATCCAGAAATTTTACCAACAACATTTGAGAATAATGATTATTTAATGCATCTTGTTCAAATAACAACAAGAAAATGGTTAATTAATATCTCAATCAGAATCAATAATGAATATGTCTTACAAACGCTTGCTTTATTTGATACAGGTGTAGATTTAAATTGGATTAGAGAAGGCTTAATCCCAACAAAATACTTTCAGAAAACTAGCTAATCTCTAAGTTTTGCATCAGGTAACAAATTATGCATCAAATATAAATTATCCAATACTGAAGTATTAAAAGACAATGCTTTATATAAAACTTATTTTATAGTTGTAAAAAATTTGAATAAAAATGTTATTCTGGAAACACCATTCATAAATCAAATCCAATCATTTTTTGTAGATAAAAATGGAATTAAAACACAATATTTGAAAAGAGAAATTGTGTTCAAATTCATCACAAAACCACAAACCAAATATATAAACCAATTAAAAACTGATGAATTAAATTGTTTAATACAATACAAAGAAAATCATTTGATGTATTTAAAAAATGATCTTAAATTTAAAAGAATTGAAGATCAACTTAATAATAAAAATTTAAAAATAAAATTTTCTCAATTAGAATCAGAAATAAAAAATTCAATTTGCTTTACACTCCCAAATACATTTTGGAATCGTAAATCGCATATTGTAGATTTGCCATATGAGAATGATTTTAATGAAAAAAATATTCCAACAAAAGCCAAACCATCCTAAATGAATAATAAAGTCTTAAACCATCATAAAAATGAAATAAAATATTTGCTTAATAAAAAATTAGTCAGAAAAAGTAAATCTCCATAAAGCTATTCTATTTTTTATGTTAATAATAATGAAGAAATAGAAAGAGGCATCCCAAGATTAGCAATCAATTATAAACCTCTTAATTCCGCCCTTAAATGGATCGGATATCCAATACCCAATAAAAGAGATTTACTAAATAGGTTGAATAATGCCAAAATATTCTCAAAATTCGATATGAAAATCTAGATTTTGGCAAATTCAGATTAGGGAAAGTGATAGGTATAAAACTGTCTTCACAGTTCCTTTTGGTCATTCCATTGGTCAATTTGAATGGAATGTAATGCCATTTGAATTAAAAAATACTCCTTTTGAATTCCAAAGAATAATGAATAAAATTTTTAATGATCATGCTGATTTCATAATAATCTATATAGATGATGTTTTAATATTTTCATCTAATATAGATCAATATTTTAAGCATATAAAAATTTTCATTAATATAGTAAAAAATAATAGTTTAGTTGTTTCACCTTCTAAGATTAGTCTCTTCCAAACTAAAATTAGATTCTTAAGTTTTAATATCCACAATGGAACAATAATTCCTATACAGAGATCTATCGAATTTACTGAAAAGTTTCCTAATGAAATCAAAAATAAAAATCAACTCCAAAGGTTTTTAGGAAGTTTAAATTATATTGCAGATTTTTTCCTAAATCTTAATATAATATGTAAACTATTATATCAAAGATTAAAGAAAAATCCACCTCAATGGACAATTGAACATACAAATGTAATAAAATTAATCAAACAAAGAATTAAAGAAATTCCTTATTTGCATATAGCAGACCCATTTCTACTAAAAGTAGTAGAAACTGATGCTTCTGATATAGGATTCGGAAGAATTCTAAAACAAAAACAAAATAATAAAGAATATATTGTTCAATTTGTGTCAAAAAATTGGAATAATTGTCAACGTAATTATTCTACAATTAAAAAAGAAATTCTAGCTATTGTTTTAACAATTTCCAAATTTCAAGGAGATTTGTTAAATCAGAAATTTCTTTTACAAATTGATTATAAAGTAGCCAAAAATGTTTTATTAAAAGATGTTCAAAATATTGCATCAAAACAAATTTTTGCTAGATAACAATCAATTCTTTTTGTATTTGATTTTGAAATAGAGCATATTAATGGATCTTCCAATTCTCTTTCTGATTTCCTTACTTGTGAATTCTTGTAGGGAAATACCTCCTAAGAAAGAAAAGGATAAAGGAAAGGATAAAGGAAAAGAAAAAATTTCTTTAACCTCCAATAAAAGATTAACCAATATCAAATCATGGTTAGATTTTTGTAAATTATCTAACGCTCCTTTAACAATCAAAGAGGAATCATCTTCTAGGACCTCGAAACCAATATCATCAAATAACCAATCCATTCCCAATATCCAATCCAATGATGTCCTTTCAAAATTAGCAGCTATGAAACCTACTCCTAGATTGCTAAAAGCAATCTCAATAGTTCTACAATCAGAAAATAAAGTCCCAATGCTACTTGAAATTCCTCAATCAATAAAAAATCAGAGGAAAAATCCAAAATATTCAACTCACTGAGATATCAAATCTAGTATCTTTTGGAATAATACTTGCAAATCAAAGATCAAAATTTTTTATAAAACCCATTTGTAGATATGTTTTCTCTATAGAAGAAAACCTATTGGAAAAGGACCCCTTTGAATTTGCAAGGAAAATTTTTACAAAAGATTTTTATTATATACCATATGATATTTACAAAACAATCCAGTTTTATGAGAAAATTTTGATTGAAACTGGATCAATAATATTCAAACATTTTGAAAAGAAAGGAATGATTAGCTATTCTACAGCCAGAATACTTAGAGTAATCGGTCTAAAAGAATGGCAAACTCATCCAATCACTCCAATAAAACTCAATATAAAACCATTTTCTACACAGCCAAGTCATCGAGCCTCTTATAATTATTATGATTATAAACAAGCTTGGTGGAATGTTTTTTATCAAATGAATCCAAAAAGATCACATACTTGGTTAATATTTTTTTATAATTGTTCTTCCCGAAATCTTCCTAACTGGTTTGCACATTGGTGAGAACAATTTGGTACAGTTCCTAAAATTCTTCATGAAAATGCCAAGGAGGGTTTCAACACTTTCATGAAAGAATACAATCTTACATCTCATGAGAAAAATTTTCAAAAAGAGATGTTATATTTTGTCCATATTGGAATATCTTAGGTCATGGCTTGGTGGTTCGATTACAAACCAGATCGGACATCAAATATAACCAATTTAGTCAGAATGTACAAGGTCAAATGGTGGGATAGTTTCAAAATGTAGAATAGGCTTAAAAAGGACTCGATTCTAAATTGGGTCAAAACTAATTCCTTAACACCACCATCCAATGTCTCAACTCCACAATATCATAATAGAGGATTTCTAATTTCTTCTCTGACAAGTGCAACTTCTCTACACCAAATGAAGTAAATTCTAAAAAGGGCATTGGCAAATATCAATGAATCAACTAAGTAATTAAGTTCAAAATCGGACTCGACATCTCACCACAGTGAGAATAACAATGAAGATAACTGTTATGGGATAGATTTAGGAGATCCATAAATATCAAATATTATACACTTTTTGCACTGTAAAGTAAAAATACGGTATTTTGTAAAAATATACATATACCATAGTGCACAATACTATCAGCATCCACCATCTGACATATTACTGTCATATAGTAAAATGTCATAATAAATTCATCATTTCTACAGTACCATGTCTGCCACCATATTACTACTCCTACAGTACCCTATCAGCTACTATATTACTATTCATAATAGTAACTGGTCGAGATTTTCCATTATAAAAACAAACCTCTTTCATCATAGAAAGCAGGTCAGAAAACACACACAACTTCTTACATCCTTTCCCTCTGCTCTCTTCTTTTCTCTTCTCTTCAAATCATCTTCTTTTTCTTCTTTCTCCTTCTACACATTATCTTTCCCTACTTCCAATCTTACTTTCAATAATCAATTTCCTTACTCAAATACTTTCCTAAGAAGCATAATTTTTTGCTTCTCTCTGTTCTTGAGGTAAAATACCATTACCTCTTAATATTCCAATATTTCTTTCAATATTTGTTTATGCTCTTGCATTTTGTACAAACCAATTTCAAATTAATAAAATTTCTGTTTAATTAATTGTTCTTTTACATCACATCTCGTGTGGGGAATCTCCAATCAATTTGGGTATAATTCCATGAGATCTTATTTGTCTATTTAATTATCAGTTGAACAAAACCCCAAAATCGGCCGATATTACCACCTTTGGAGGTTTCATATTTGCAAAAAACCCCACTAGTCTTGGTATTGCCACCTGTGGTGGTTCTAATTATATTTTTCATACATATTTATGTCACAATTTGTTACTGATAATCATACTTATAATTATCTGGATAGTGCAATAGAATTTCTTGAGTGGTATTATACTAATTTAATTAATAGTGAATGGTACTAATAATATATTTTGTTTTATAGATGTCTAAACAATATAATCGATAAAACTAGGAAGAAGAAGCTGAAGCTTTATAGTATTTGTTCAATGCTATAATTTGGCTAGAGCACTTTCATAAAAATTATCTTTGGCTTGCTTTTAGTGTAATCAATATCCTTGATCATTAACAAAACAATTTTTGTAAAATTTATATCTGTAGACTATAATCCTTTTCGTGAAAACGAATAAGATATAAAATTGTTCTATACTTATTTAGAAGATTGTATAACATTTCTTGTAAGATTCCATAGGTTATATTTTTGGCTACTTAGAAGAGTAGAAAATATTTTAGATCATAATAATTAATTTAAATAATTGATGTCTCAAAATACAAAAGACAATAACGGAGAAGATCTCATTTAATATAATCAATATTTAGAAGACGTAGTAGAATTTTTATTTTATATAATTTAGGCCTATTCTCTACTTGGAGATATGTTTTACTTAGCTGATATATATATATATATATATATATAAATGAATACATAATATAAATATGCATATAAGGGAGTAAATAAGAGAAAAGGATAAGGAATATATAAGGATACACATATATACGCTACTATGCATGCATACATAATATGTATGTAAACTTACATAAAGGAAATATTAAGTATTTATCTAAATATATACAAAACCAAAAGCGTATATGTATGTATATATATAATATATTGAAAATTCCTTAAGAATACATTAAGAAAATACAAATAAACATATAAATATGTGTATTATACAACTAATAATGAATTAATTACAATATTATATAAATACATATAATAATAATATAAAATTTAAGAAATGTAAAAATCAAGAAAATTTAATAAATTTCCCTGTGAACAATTACAAAGATGCCAAGTCAACAATTTCTTTAAAATAATCAATTAAACTGAAAATTGCAACATAATTAGAAAATAATGATGATTAAATAATTAGGAAAAATTATAATAATAACCAAATTAATACAAGTGGTATTTTGAGTTTAAATATGAAGAAATAATAGAATATACATAAATTGGTCTTAAAAATAGGGTTTTATAAAAATATGAAATTTAGAAATTAATTAACTTATAAAATAATAAGAAAAAGATCAAAAATTAATAAATAAAGATATTAGGGTGAAAATAACCAAATTCGTAACAATTTAAGCTCATATTGAAAAATATGGGTTTTAATATCCAAAACAAACCCTACTACGTGAAAATACGCTTGAAAACGATAAAAATCGATTATAAGTTCATAAAAATCGGAATTAAATCGAAAAATTTACATGCAAATTAATATCTAAACAGAAACGAGAATCATAAGATAAATAGTTAACTAATTAGATCATTTAGTAGTAAATCTATATACTCATTAGGTTCTTGTTATTTTATTTATCAAAAGACACCAATCATGAGAGCGAGCTACCTATTGATTTCTATGATTCCTATTAACTTTAATCAAGTGAGTACTCTCGATAACTTTATACTTGTTTTGTACTTGTAGATAATGCACTTAAATCATATATGTTAATAATATAAAATTTAAAAAATGTAAAAATCAAGAAAATTTAATAAATTTCCCTATGAACAATTACAAAGATGCCACGTTAGCAATTTCTTTAAAATAATCAATTAGACTAAAAATTGCAACATAATTAGAAAATAATGATAATTAATTAATTAGGAAAAATTATAATAATGACCAAATTAATATAAGTGGTATTTTGAGTTTAAATATGAAGAAATAATAGAATATACATAAATTGGTCTTAAAAATAAGGTTTTATAAAAATATGAAATTTAGAAATTAATTAACTTATAAAATAATAAGAAAAAGATCAAAAATTGATAAATAAAGTTATTAGGGTGAAAATAACCAAATTCGTAACAATTTAAACTCATATTGAAAAATATGGGTTTTAATGTCAAAGACAGACCTTGTTACATGAAAGTATGCTTGAAAATGACAAAAATTGACTATAAATTCAAAAAAATCGGAATTAAATCGAAAAATTTACATGTGAATTAATATCTAAATGGAAATGAGAATCATAAGGTAAATAGTTAACTAATTAGGTCATTTAGTATTAAATCTATATACTCATTAGGTTCTTGTTATTTTATTTATCAAAAGACACTAATCATAAGGGCGAGCTACCTATCGATTTCTATGATTCCTATTAGCTTTAATTAAGTGAGTACTCTTGATAACTTTATTCTCGTTTTGTGCTTGTAGATAATGCACTTAAATCATATATGTTAATAAATTGATGATTGGAGTTCAAGATAAGCATGTGCCCAAAATTGGTTGATTGTTGTGTAAAATATGGTTAAATATGATAATTAAAGATTTAGTTATGTGATTGACTATTGCATGATTTGGATGGTTTGTTAATATTATTTGATTGCCCAATAATTTGATTTAATTATATTTGGTTTAGTTTAAATTAAACGGATCATGCATCAACCTGCACTACATTACTTACTCCTATTGTCACCTTATGCGAGAGTAAAGAGAGACCATGTGGTGGTTGCTTTTATACATTGAATTAAAGTATTTTAATATGATGCATTTGTACAACATGACCTTACCTTAATCCATAAGCTTAGTAAGCACTAGAGACGCCAACCATTTGACTAAGAGTCGAGTTTAAAGATGTCCGCTATAGGGCGTAAGTGTAAACTGTGAGGGACACCTTATCGTTAGACTTGGAAATTTGTGTAATATTAGATTTTGGAAATAAAAAATATATTTTATGAAATATGAAATTTCAACATATGGTTAAAAAACCTAGGTATTAGAACTCAGTTGTGATTACTATCAATATATCTCCAACCCTTACTTCGAAAAGTGTTAAATTCGATGTTATATGTAGTATCAGTCAACTACATATATTGTTTGGCATACTACTTGTTCATGCATTAATATGTCTGTTAATAAACTGTTTAATAATTTACTTGTTGGTATAATATAAAGAATATCTCACTAAGCTCGTATAACTTATTCCCTAATAATTTATTTTGTAGGTTTATTTAAGATAGGATTGTGATAAAATTTTGAGTGTAGAATGTAATTCAAATATGCATAAGATAATGTTAGAATTAATTGAGATATGTGTAGCTGGTTCAGAAACATCTTGTGTAGAAAATATTTACATATTAGAATTTAATATAAGTTAGTATTTCTTGTAATTTATAGAGTTGATTTATCCTGTCTTCATATTTGATAGGAAATACCGATTCTTTATGATTTTGAGTATCTATAGAATATCAGATATCAATAGTAATTTATATTTTACAATATGTTAATCAATTAAAAATTAGAAACCCTAGTGATTAAATTTTTAAAAGTCTTACAATTTCTAACTTGTAAAGTAGTTTTCATATCATAAATATACACGTAACTAATAATTTAAGTCCAAATCCAAAATCTCATTTTTCATATGCCCAAGTAACTAAATTAGAAGCAATATTGGAATTTCATAATATTACAACTTTTGTTCCTCATTATATGCTTTCAATGAATAATAACCATGTCGCTCAGGCTTTTAACAAGTTCATGAGTAAAACCAATTTTTCGGGTTTATTCTTCAATAAACTCGAAACTATCGGTGTGTTGAAGTGCTGAAATTTTATGTTGATATCTTGACTATGGATGTCCATAATGAGAAGCATTTGATATTCCGACAGTATCTATTAAATTTTATCGTAAAAGATATGATCCATCATGGTTTCGTCAACCAACTCTATCGTTATTTTGACCCAGCTCAATATATATATAACTTTAAAAAAGGGGCATGGCTAGCTTCGACATGTTACAGACTGGCCCGACTTCTGGGAAGAAATGTTCGCTTATTGTGGGAATCTTACATATTTATAGGCCATCTAGATGTAAAATACTGAAAAGTTGTCCAGAGTCTATTACATATTCGAAAATCACACGCACACTGAGAATTTCATGTGACGGATAAATTAAGGCATCCGGTTGAAGACGGTTGCACGCATTTGGGTCCAATTTCTTTGCTATTTCATCTCTACTTCACTTGCCAAAGAAATAGAAGAGAGGTTAATTTCGAGGTCTCTATTGTCTTAACTGTACCATTAAACTCATTCATAAATATCTGTGAGTGAGTTAAAGATTTGTTAAAATACCTTTATAGTTACGTATTTAATTATTTGCAAATTGTCGTGTGACTCATGTTTTTCTAGTTTTTTTTTTTTATTCAAAACTAAGGATATAAGTAAAACGGGTCTATTTATAAGCTATTCAAGTTTGGTTCGACTTTTACTCAAATTCAATTTAGCCATAGTCAAGTTAAGTTCGAGTTCGAGCTACTCGAATAGCTTTTTAAATTAAGTTTAAACTTTATGATGCTTATTTAGATGAATTTGTAAAATTAATCAAACTTGAGTCAAGTTTAATTATTAGTTGAATTCAAGCCAAATTTAAATATTATTATTATTTTAACAAAATTTATAATATTTTAAAGATTATCGAGCCTAAACAAGTCTAACCGAATCGAGCTCGAGCTTATTAAATTTCATTTAGAGCTAAACTTAAGTTTTATAAATTAAAACTCGATTGGTTCGAGCTTTGAGTTTTTGCATTCGAATCAAGTTCGAGCTTAGGATTATATCATCTCGACTCGATTCATTTATAGCTTTATTTAGAACTAGGGTTTTTATACATAAAAGTACTTGTGTGCATTTTCTTCTCTCCCTTTTCTTTTCCTTTTTTTTTTTTTTCAATTCATTATATGCTATTGATTAAATTGTTTCATAGTACATGCCTTTAATTTTAACAAGCTACCATCAGGTCGTGTTTCTTATTCTTATTCCTTGGTGAATCCGATTAAATGGAATATTTTAGTAATAAAATTTGTAAAAGAGATGTACAATGGCAACACCAATTTCAATCCACGCAAATCGCAGATGCATGTCTTGATTGATAATGACTTGAAGATAGGGCTTAATATGTGATTATAAATGAAGCCTAATACCATCTTAAATTATGAACGGACTCATCATGATGGTAAGATATATGCTACGTTAATAAACTCAGTATGGCAATTTTCATCAATTTTAGTGTCAATGGTTGAGATTATTTCTACTTTTTAAAACTACCTATTGATATAATTAATTGTAATATCACCTTTTCCCTTATAATTTAAATTATTAATTACTTACAAAATTATTTAAAGGAAAAAAAAGTGATAAAAATCGAGAATTAAAAAAGAAATGATATATTCCGCCTTACCTATCATATCGAAAAATCAATAGATGAATAGACAAAATTGGGAAACCTTTTTATGACCATATTGCTAGCTAGCCGGTTAATTTTGAAGCAGTGACTACAAACATTTTCATATATCTCAACGCCCATCTATTGAGCTTCATATCAATGAATTTGTTTGTTTAGTTATTTTAGAAACCATTACTGATAAAGTCGATTACGAGGATCAAGCCTTCTTATGTATTTATGTGTTTTATATAATCTTTCTAAATCGACCTTTAATGCAAAAAAAAATATGATAAGTTACATGAGGATTACATTGAGACCATGAATAATAATTTTATGATTGGATTTTATGTTTTTTTTTTTTCTCTCTCTCATATTAATCATTTATGTCCTAAGAAACTGAAAACCATATAGAAAAATATTGTGATATCATTAATATAAATAATCATATACGTACAGTAAACATATAACTAACTGCATTAAACATTGAATACACAATCCAATTTCATGATATTAATCAAACAGTCTAGTGATCCAATTGCGGATATCAGTGACGATGAGATGAGGATTACTAGCTAGGGCACACTGGCCTTCTCTTCCGGACCTTCACCATGAGACCCCCGGCCATATGAGCAGTCAATAAAGGAACAAAGACCGGCCTTTCTTTGCTCACCGGTCTGATCTCGAATCGCTTCAATATCGAAGCCAACACATATTTCATCTGAATGAAAGCCATCTCCTTCCCTAGACAAATCCTAGGACCGGCTTGAAAAACTGGAAACTTATATGGACTCACCGGCTTCAATTGATGATGACGATAGTTATCTCCTATCGGCTCAACAAACCATCGATCCGGTCTAAATTCGAACCGGTCCTTCCCCCATAAATCTTCCATCCTCCCCATCCCATAAGGAAAATACGTTACCCTATCTCCTCTCTTCACCCAAGTCCCATCTGGCAAGACGTCATCGGCCGCCGCGTGCTTTGAGTCCCAAGCCACCGGTGGGTAGAGCCGCATGGACTCAAAAAGACATGCTTTTATGTAATTCATCTCCTTCAATGCCTCAAAGTCCAATAATCCATCTTTAGTATCCGCTTCATCGGTAGCCATCTCCTCCACTTGGGGATGACGCCAGAGCAACCAGAACAGCCACGTCATGGCCGATGATGTGGTGTCTCTTCCCGCCATTATGAAGCTTATCACCATGTCTCGTACCATGTCATCTTCCAATCCAGCTTCCAATAGCCTTGACAAAAGGTCGCATCTCGACATTGACGATGTTGTTGTCCTGTCGTTTCCTTTGGCAAAGATTAGTTGTTGTGATGAAAGGTTTTTCTTCTTTCTATCATGGATTATCTCCGTTACGGCTTCATGAACGAGGTGGACGGCTTGTTTCAACTCTCTCTCGGATCCTATGTTAAAGGCTCGCTTCATTTTCCAAACGAGAAAGACTGGCGCCATCCCGCGCATGGCACAAATCCTGGACGCGTCATCGAAAGCGGTCGCTAGGGCTGGCGCTGCACGGGACGACATGTCGAGGCAACAAGGATCGATCCCTAATGACACGTGGCACACCGTATCGAAAGCGAACCTCCTAAGAACATTCTGGAGGTCAATCGTTCGGTTTTGATGGCTTGCTTCTTCCAGCAAGGGTAAAAGCCTGGTTTCGACCTCGGCTTCGAGAGTTTTGACGACGAAGTCTCGGAGCGAGCTGGCGCTAAACTCGTGGCATGCCAACTTGCGCTGGATGGTCCATTGCTCCCCGTCCGCGTTGAATATACCACGGCCGAGGAAATCTCCTAGGATTTCGGTGAAGGGCTTTCCTTTGGGGAAGTTGGGGAAGTTTGTCTTGAGAACGTACTCCACATTGCTAGGGTTTGCGGTCACTACGGTGCGCCTGGCGCCGAAGCGGCTCACCACTATGGTCTGTGTCGGTGATTTCGACAAGAGATCGGTGTACCAGTCAAGAAGCCGGGACCGGTTCTTGTAGAAATCGATTAAGCAACCGATGAATGGATAAGAGGGAGGTAACTTATTCTCTGAAGAAGATGATAATACTGATAGTTTCTTAAGGAAACGACGATGTAAAAATAAGTTTAAGCGGAAGAAGAAGAATTTGAAGAAGGAAAACCCTAGAGAAACAAGGAGAAGAAGAAGCATAATAGTTGCCATTATGTGTAAGATGAAGATGTATCTCTCTTAATGGAGTGGTTTGATTATTTGGAGGGAACAGATGACGGACGCAATCATACAAAGAGATTTAATATATTATGTATTTGTTATTTATTGCATGTGTTGATATGTATTCATGTCTGCACCATACAATGATGTTTATAATGAGAGAGAGAGGAGTGGGATACTGTAGTTTTGGTCGTTGCAAGCACAGTAAAGGTTCGATGCATACGATGCACAGTAAAATCAAAATGGAAGTGGTCGACATGGGCCGTGCCGACCATTAAAGTTGAAAATGGGGTTGGGGTGGTGGCGCGCGGGGGCAGACTACCTATGAGTTACGACATCATGGGTAATTGAAAATAAAATTATTAATGGGACCGAGGAGAATGTATTGATGAAAGGAGCGGACAGCACATAAGAGTTTCAGCTCAAACAGAAATTAATTAACGAAAGTCACGTGGTTTTCAAGACAAAATCGGACGAACAAATGGTAGTCACAAAAAAAGAGCCGATGAGTTAGACGTTAAAATCGGAAAATCTAAATTGAAATTATTTAAAAATTTGGATAATTTTAAAGCATTAATTATCTTTTTTTATTATAATTTCAATTATTAATTACACTTAACAAAATTTTACGGGAATAACGTGAGATGAATTAAATGAAAAAGATGTAAAATTCAAATAATAAAAGCGGGAGTAAATTGTTAATACAGCCCTTAAGGAAATGAATCATCTCTATTTAATTTTCCTCTATTTCATTCAATTTATTACTTTATACTATTGCTATCTATAATTAATGGTTAAGATTAAAAAGAAATAATAACATTACATAATATTTTGAAAATCAAGATAATTACAATATTTGATTTGTAAATATAGGAAATTAAGTAAAAGTAAATAGAGAGGATTCAAATTTCACCCCTTTATCTTTACTTCATGCATACTTGTTCTTGTTATCTTTGAAATCATATGCTTAGACTCGTAAATTTTTTTAAAATATGCATTTAAACGTCTTCAAAATAGCTAAAATACACATTGCAAAAGATTTGAGGATTTAAATGCATTATTTTAAAGATTAGTGGATTAAGTGCACATGAAACAAATATAATAGAGTGTATTTGCAATTTAAAATCTCTTTTTAATTTAGAAATGAAATATGTGAAATAAAATTTTAAAAAAAATGGATGATTGCAATTAGCTTTTAACCTTATGACACAATCATATGATTTGTAATTAATTTTTAACTTTATTACATAGTGAAATGAGAAAAGCCCATATAATTAGTAATTGACTTTTAACTATATTATACAATGATATGATTGTACCATACTGCCAAAAAAATCCATGAGACTCCTACTATCTCCTACTTAAGTTATATTTTTATTTTCAGTGGAACTCCATCCGGGATGAATGGAATATATTAAAAAAGAAAAGAAAAGAAAAGAAAACAAACACACGCATACACATCCCATTAAAATGTTAGCATAATGGTGAGATATCATATCAAAAACCAAAGTTTATTTGCTCCCCTTTTGAACCTACGAATTTTCTTCTTTTTTACTTTTTTGACTAAATACAATTACAACAATTAGGAGGAAAGAGAAATCAAACTTAATCCATCCTAGCACTTGTTAACAAAGGTATTTGCAACCTATAAAGCTTATAAATAAAATGGAAAATTTTTAACAAATTAAACTAATTGAATAAGTATGAAAACTTTTATTTAGAAGATAAAATAAGAACGAGGAAAGAGTCTATAATGTAAATTGGTTAGTGTGTCATCATGATCATTGTAACGAGCGTGCGCATATGGATTAGTCAAAATAGTAATAATAATAATAATAATGTCTTATGCGTACGGTGAAAAGTAAATAATCAAAGTATAGTAGCAAATGTTGACTACTATTTATTGAATTAATTAATTATTTTTTATTCATCAATTTTTTTTTTAAATTTTAGTTGTAATCTTTTTTTTCTTAAATTAAAAAAAATTACATATACAACTTTATGCTTGTTTCATGTGCATGTAAACGTCTTATCTTCAAAATCGTGTGTTTAATCCTTAAAATCTTTTAAAAATATGTATTTTCACTACTTCTAGACGTTTAAATGCACAATTTTTTTAAAATTTAGGAGTTTTAAGTGTATGATATAAAAGACAAGAAAGATAATTGTACATAAAGTAAACGTAAGGGCACAAATTACCCCAGAAAATTTTATATTGCGGCTTGAAGATGATGGGAACGGAATACGCTGTCAACTGACCTTTCACTATACTCTCGTTTGGACTTTTATAGGGTTGCTGACTTGCTGCTTGCTGTGTGGAATTGTAAACCACGGGCGAATGACATGTATCGAGTCCCATTCCAAAGAGTCAAATCCATCTCTCCCTCTGAATATTCTAATATATATATATATATATAATACGTGCTAATTCTGCATCGATGGAAAATCCCTGTGTATTCATATATAAAATTGATAATTAAGGGAAGAAATAAAGGGCACGTATGGCATATATATATATATATATATATATATCCTATATATATGTGCTTGTGGGTATTTCGTCAATGAAAATTCCCCATCAATGTTTGGAATTAGGGATATAATCAGGTGGATCATAGGGCATTTAACTTGTTCATTCCAATAAAAGTCTTATAAGATAGTAATTTATATGGTTTAAGGTCAAATTTTGAGATATGATGTAAAACTCTATATAAAATAGAATTGAATTTTGGTATTACTTGATAAGAAAACCTAACTAAGTAAAATATAATATATTAATTAAAATATTTTCTCTTTAACCTATCAATTATGCACATCTTATATAAGTTCTATACTATACAATACATTTTACTTTTAAATTGTATTCTCATATAAGTCAATAAGTGTAACATTAATTTTATTTAACTACTTTCTATTTCACTATCTCTTTTATCACATCTGCCCAATAGGATTATTTGAACTTTATAAAAACTTTTCTTTATAGAGTTAAAAATCTTATAGGAATAGGTTTTGAAAATTGAGATAAAATTTTATTGGGTTTTAAGAAATGTTATACATGTACACATGCATGTAATTGAGGATGTAAAAAGATAATTAAGTCAACTTAAAAATAGGACATATTTTTACTGTTATATATATATATATATGAATATATGAGCGCGCGGGCGCGTATACAAATACTCGGCGGTACTCAATCTCAAAATTCCTCTCAACCGGGTAAAGCAAAAAGTAGGAGGACTGGGTGTTGACCGTACATTATTATATTGTAACATATTCAGTGGGAGCCACCTTCTCCAAGTTATAGTTGTACACGGGAAAGGATTTTCTAAATGGGAAGGGTCGACATAGTCATACATCAGAATCCCTCGTAGTTCGTTTCTCTTCTTAGGTTTTTCCTCCATGAAATTTAGGCATGTGATAAATAATCAAATTATGACACCCATGCACGTGGATAATATGTAAATGGAAACGTATGTAATCGCTTGCTTTTAATCTAAGTAATGAAAATAGTATATAAGTGATAAAAATTAAAAATTATCAATATTTCTTAAATAAAAATCGTAAAAGTTTCCAAAGAAATCATATATTATAACAATATTATTTCCTTCCCCAAGCTAATTGAACTCCTTTTCTTAAAAAATAAAAATAAAAAATAAAACAGACCATGAACCTAATGCATGAGCATGAGCATGAGCCTAATGCTGGGGTCGGCGGGATCATATCACGACCCAAGTGTACCTTTTGGCCTTTTCATGTCATACATGAGCATGAGCCTAATGCATGAGCATGAGCATGAGCCTAATCCTGGGGTCGGCCGGATCATATCACGTGCCAAGTGTACCTTTTCCCCTTTTCATGCCATACATGAGCATGAGCCTAATGCTTATGCTTTGTTTTGCATGTGCCCTGTTAAGAACATGTCAATTGATCATGTGAGATCAATTTACAGTGTATCGAAATGAATCTCTAAATTTTACCAGATCATTAACTCTTAACTGACGATAATCAATCGCTGGATAATTGACTCTTTTTATAACGGACTAAAAAGATCGATAATGATATACGAAAATGAAGTCCATACGGACCGCTATTCCTTCAATTATCTTCGATTTCAATATCCTAAGCCGACAAGAATAAATGAAAAAATTGCATTCAGCTACCCACCTTCTTTGTCCGTAGCACTATCGAGGTAAACGGTGTCTCTGATTTTTTATTTTTTTGCCAATTATATTACAATTTGAGGATGGGAGTTCAAATCTTAAAAAATTAGTATTTACACAACTATATTACGACAGTGTTGGCTCAATGAGAATTGAATTAGAAGTTTTTTCACCTTACTTATATCAATTAACTAGTTATAGTATGAGAAAGTTGTTAGTAATTTTTTAATAATGGACACCGTTGTTATTGGAAATCAGGACAACAACTTCTACTTGCAACTTTAATAAACAGCTGGCTATCGTAAATGGCTAAATGCTAGGGTATATTATATGTCTCTTTATGAGAAAATAGAGCAATAAGAACAAAAAAAAAAAAAAAAATTAACGGCATTTTATCGATAATTGTTGGGTGGTCATTCAATAGTATATTTCACAAATCATAAGCATCTATACTATCAAATTTTCATTTTTTTTTTTAATGATTAGGAATATCTTATTTGTGCATTAATACCATAGTATGCGGCCTACTATATTTAGATAATTATTTGTAAGGTAGAAATGATTTAAAGTGTGTTAGGATCTAGCCTAGCTCAATGGTAGAAATAAATGAAAAAAAAGAAATCATCCTTAATATGATTTAATGACAAACTCCTAAAAAGGACACTTGACTTATAAGAAACCTTAATTGCTTTATTTATGAACTAGATAGATACATTTTTCCTATTCTAAAATGCTATTTGCAGTGTTTCTATAACTAACAAATTTTTTTAACAAATTCAAATAATTGTAACTATTTACTAATAACATGACTAATTTTATAAAATTATTCTAACTATGTTTGTGACAAAGGGTCATATATTGTCAGCTTCAAAAATTTTTGTTTATTAAGTTACAAGCTATTGTGATAATCCAACAAAAATCGTTGTACAGGTACTTACTAAAAATAAAAATTTCTATTATGAATTGACAATAGCAATAGTTATTGACAAAACGCCACTAGTTCTCTATTCTTACTCTTCTATTCTCCTACACAAACTGCAAAATATGAGAAATGCTCTTTGTTAAAAGCAAATGCACCATTTTCGCAAATATATCACATTCTTTTCTTATAATTTTACTTTTGGCTCGAGCATGTGAAAGAGCTTTCTTGTTCAGTTTGCTTCAGAGATTTTCATATTATATATCTTAGTTTGAAATTATATAATCTTATTTTCATATTACATTCCTAATCGAATTATATAATCTTATAATATCGTGGCCAATGATATCCGTAGCAGCAAGAACGAGCATGATATATACATGTAGCTTTTACTCTATAGTTTAGTGTAGCTTAGCACAAAATTAATAAACGACGCGATAAATTTATAAATACTTTTTTTTGTTTTTCTCTTTTGGATTTTCTGTGGATGGATTTCTATAAAAAGAAAACGTGTTAGGTCCATTTAAATCTATTGGACCATGACCAACCTCACCTTCATTATCCAATGGAAGTAAAACACATTGCACCATCTAAGCACTGTGTAGATGATATTAACATCATTTAAAAAGAGAAAAAGAAAAATACAAGAAAGGAAATAAATTAATCAGAATATAAAGTCTCTATATAGCTTGTTGGACATCAAAGTGATATCTAAGAAAAGGAAGACCGAAAGAGATGAATGGAAACGTTTAAATTTATTCAAATACATACACATATATATATAATATATTAGCAAAAGTATACTTGCGATACATGTGCAAAAAATAAAAATAACGGTATAACAAAATTTAAAGCATAAAATAATTATTGAATTAAATTATAACAACTCATTGAAACTTTGTACCTTATATATAAATAATAGTAGGTTGTATGTTATATAAAGAAAATGGATTAAAATTGCTAAACAAAAATCGAAGGGAAATGTAAGAGAGATGAAGAATAAGGAGAGAATAATGGAGAAGTGACAGAGAAAATATTGATATTAAGTTAATGAAGAGAGGGAAATATGAGGAGAGAATAATAGAGGAGTGGAAAAGAAAACATTGATAGTGGGTTAGTTGGATTAAAAACAGGTAATTTAGAAATTCATTATAACGCTCTGTATAATTATTTTTATATCATTTAATAGTATAATAGTATTAAGGATATTTAATGGAATTTTATGAAAAATATGAGTGGCCATTATTTAAACTCTAGAAGGCTTTAATAATATAAATATATATATATAAAAGAATAATAAGATGATATAATCACATAGTAATGAAATGGATTGTTTTGTAGTGCTTGCGACATATACTTGGAGCACCACTTTCCTCGCCCTATGGACATAAGATCCATTATGAGCAATTCGAAGCCACAAGATCAATGGAAATAAATTTTTTTGTACTTTCTCTCCCCGTTTGCATAGACAAACTTTTCCCGGTTCACAAAGTCCTTCATTTCATGCTATCGAAACGGATCTCCCTTATATCTTCCATTAGGTATCCAATGATGACAAAGTTGGGTCTAGATCCAATAATTTAAAACGACCCCCACTACACAAAATTTAGTATATATATATATATATATATATATACTAGCAAACGTACTACTCGCATTGTGGGTACTAACATTAAATTCTACTTTATAATCATTTGAAGCAACAAAGCCCTTTTATGGATTTCCCTTCCAAGCATGAAAGGGGTCGTTTCAATTGACATTTGGTCGGTGAAAATTGAGAAAAAAATAATGAAAACTTTGAAATCTTTTTGAACTTGAAGAGAATATGAGAAAATTGGAAAAAGAAAAACCAACCTTGATGTATTCTAATTTCATAGGGTTTCATCATCATTTGTAATAACAAAGCCTAAAAGAATCGCAACAGATCCCATTTTCCCTTTGAGAAGAAAACCTAGCACTACAAAGTGGAAAGCTGTAGATTAATTAAGAGATTTTGAATTGAGTTTTGTAAATGAATTTGAAGGCTTTTGAAAGATTTGTGGTTTTTAGTAGATTGAGATAGAAAAGACCAAAGAGATGCAATGGGGATGGAGACTTAGGAAAGTGGAAAACCAACCCTACGTTATTTTTGGGATGTAAGTGTGATGGAAGATGAGAGAAAAGGAAGAGAAAAAATTGAATATAGGAAAAAAGTAGTGGGTATTGACATAACTATCAACTTTGTAAATAAAGCATTATGAAAATTGTAATATATAATTGATATTGACAAATGTACCTTTATTAAATTATACGATACTTAGATATAATAGTTAGAAAAAATTGAAAAAATCACTTGCTTTAGAGAATTTAATTATAATTACAATAGGAGCGATTACTTAAGACCCAATTTACTTTAATAATATAAATATATATATATATAGCACTATAAAATTACGACATGACATTTTAAAAGGTCATTAAACTACATATTTTCCTAGTCATACAGTCATTAATGGCTCCTTAACTTTATTACAAGTATGAGGAAAGCAAGAGAGGGATATATATATATGAAAATCTCGTTGTACCGAGTGAAATTTCTTTATAAGATTGTAAAATGCAAGAACACCTTAACATGATTCTCATACCAAGCACCCTTTTTTTGAGTTACTTGAGCAATATAGTTGGTTCTATTAACTTTATGGGTTCCTCAAAAAACGCATAAAATCGATGGCTTTCTTTTTCTCTTTTTAAACTTTTCATCCATTAAAATGGTGTTATTGGGATCTACAAAATATTAAAAAAATTATTAAGGAAATTTTATAATTGATTTCAGTGATAAAGTGGAGAAGTTTCTAAGAAAAAGATCCCTTAAAATATTTGATGTGACATTCAGAGTAAACCTTTTATCATACAATTTACAAGGTATTGAATACCCTAAGGAATATATAAAATATAAAAGAATATGAACTAAAAGTACGTAAATGAAGCTTAAAATTTCAATTTCCATGGAAAATAAATTAAAATATAGAGATATAAATGAAGTTTGGATACATACATACATATATATGTATGTATAAGAGAAATTAATATGTATGCTTTTCTTGTAGTGACAAAAAAGTTAGTAATGGGTGAAATGAGACAAAAGAGGTGGAAAATAACAATAAAAATAGAATTA
Organism: Lumnitzera littorea; assembly: GCA_024138015.1. NCBI lineage: Eukaryota > Viridiplantae > Streptophyta > Magnoliopsida > Myrtales > Combretaceae > Lumnitzera > Lumnitzera littorea. Next base: position 117,416,941 of record JAMXBB010000004.1, on the reverse strand, counting down.
ATAAATGGGATAAGAGAAGTAGAAAATAAAAATATACAAACTAGATAAGAGAGATGCAAAAGATAAAATGTTTTGGATTGAAGGTTTATTATAAAGACGACCGAATTGGGTTGTAGTCAGTCTTTTATTTATTCATTTTTTAAGACCTTAGAGAATTTAAGGTAGAAATATTATTCATTAATTTTTATAAAGGTAAGTACAACATACCCTAATACTTATATCATGTATAGTTTAGGATATAGGTTTCAAGATAGATTTATAGTATAAAAACATCATATATATGTAAATAGGTTTCATGAAAATTATACAGGAATCTACCTTGTGATGACTTTTAATGTTAATTTGCAGCCTACTGAGTTAGAATAGTGTATTGCTTGGTATAAAGTACTAGAAGGTCATCTAATATTCACTAGGGGAAAATATTGTGGGGAATAAATTGAAAATGCTTATGTACTAACTAATAGAATAAGTGGTCGGGAGAGCATGCAAAAGTACAAGTGGGAGAAGATAGAGAGTCGGGAGATAGATAGATACATCTATGAATTATATCACGTGATGCAAATAAAGCTTCATAAAAATTGCAGGAAATTCACGCCATAAAGATATCCCAATCGCGAGGATGGTGATTGTGATATAGACAAAGGTGCTTTAATTAGTCTCTCTCCCTCTCACTCTCTACCCCATTAAAATTTCAGCATAATGAAAATGTTTGTTGTCGACAGTAACTGATAAGAAATCAACTAACGGCGCCGCATTACAAGGAAGACGCACGAAAAGCCAGAAAGTCGACAGTACACGGAGGACAAGCGTAAGGTCGCCATTGAATTGAAGAAGAAGAAGAAGAAGAAGAATTACGAAGATCATGTCGACGCCCACTTCAAAATCAAAACCTAAACCCACCAAATCAATTCAGTAGCAGTTTCAACTTGGGAAGCACCGACCACCCCTCTTTGCATGCCACGTGGATCCATCCTTAATTTTTCTCTTTCTTTTTATAAAAAAATATTTTACACAAGAATAGCATATTCTATAAGTGAGACAATTAGACTACATTGATGTTTTCTCAGACTCTTAAGTACCAAAAAAGAAAAAAAAAAATGGTTTATGTTAATAGTTACACAATTAGGTCATTAACATTATATAAGGTGGTGCAAATATATCAGTCTTACATACTTAGGTCAAGCTAGTGAAAGTTCAGAGGTGAAATGTACATTACGATGAAGTTTTCTTTTTTTTGGCCTTTGTAACAAAATATTTCACCATGTAAACTCACTAGTGATAAATATGAAATCCAAACTATAAGGCCTTCTCCCCATTTATCCTCTCCACTAATATAAGAGCTAAAACAATCAATTTATGTTGATGTCAATCAGGCCACATTCAATTAGAACTCTAAATAGTCATTTTTTTTATATTAATTTTTTTTTTGGTGAAAAACAAAATGTCAATTGAACTTGTAATATTTTGGGGATTTCTAAATTGATTTTTTTTTAATCCCATTAATTAGAAATTTACTTTATGGATTTAAATTTTTATTATTTTCTATTTTTCAATTTCATTAGAAATTAAATGATTAAAAATTTAGATTATTATTTATATTAGGAAAAATTACAAAAGCATAGCATGTACTTTAAGCCATTTGTTATTGTTAGTCTTAATTAATGGATTAATGTTGGCTTGTGATTTGTCTATAATAATTAATTTAATAAAATAGTATCATAAAATAAATTCCATTATATAACTTGATAAAAATAATAATTGAGAAAAGTAGAAAGGGAAAAAGGAGTAGAAAGGGAAAAAGGTGAAAAAAAAAATTTGGTATCCTACATGCTTTGCTAGCCATAAGGGATATTTACTACTCGAGGAATATCATGTGTGGGTTACACAAATCACCCATATTGGTGAGTGTGGACACATCAACTTAATGATATGTACCTTTGCTAGTCACCTCATGACTAAGGGATAGTCGACCACTACTTATGGGTACCATGCGACGCATATGGCACCCTTCTTATACGGCGGATAGTCACTTATAATCATGATAAATCGTATAAGCTAATAATATAGGTGTATAACAACCTACCAACCCAGCTAAATGGCACCTTTAGATGGCGGCAAGCCACCTCTTAGACTAGATGCTCAATGGAGTTTTCTATGTTTCATGTTTTTTTATCCACCTTCCTTCTCTTTGTCTCTTTTTTTCTTTTCTTTTTTCTTAATTTTCTACAACTTTTTTTATTTTTTATTGAACAATATAATTAAATGTGTCTTTTTAGCCATAACTAAATATGTTTAATAATACTATTTTATCAAATTAATTATAATGGACTAGTCATAAACCGACGTGTTCCTTGAATAAGATCAACGAATAGTCAAAATGTAAAGGTCATGATTTTGAAACATAAGTCATGTTTTTATAAATTTCCTTCGTGTTGTTGTGATTGTTGTGGTGGTTGTTATTGTCGATGATGATGATGATGATGATTTTTTTTTTTAAATAATGAAAACCTAATCTTTTTAATTAAAGAAAAAAAAAAAACAAACTTACACCATTTCGTTGAAAAAGCAGGCGTAATTCAACCAGTTTTTTTTTTTTTTTCAATAGATTACAGCTTATAATTTGTATTGTAGTTTGTTGTATGTCATATGTATTCAACAAGCTTATAATTTGTTAACTTGATGTTTAATTACATGAACCAAAATGGACCTCTTTTCCGTAAAATTCATCGTTTATATTGTTTAAGTGCAAGACATTTTATTGGCTTAGATGTTTTATAGTTGAATCCTGCCAATGTGTTAGCCCTACCGTAACTATTATTTTTATTATTTTATCTATAGAAATTTCTATAGATATATTTATAATTACATATAGATTTTTGTACGTAATTAGCAAAAATATAGATGAACCCTTAATATAGTTCACTTTGTTCCTAAATTTTTTCCACCCTTAGATGTGTAATTTATATTTTTCAGTGAAGACCGGGAAATTACATATAATTTCAATGAAGACATCAAAACTAGAGTTTGATTAAGACAGAGAAAAATTACGCAAAAGTGATTTTCACATATTAAGGTCAACAAGGAAAATTCTTGATTATACAACTTTACCTTTATGTAAATATGTAAAGCCGCAATTCTTGAAGCCTGAAGAAAAACGAGTGCGAAATTCCCAAAGAAACAAAGAAAAAAAAATGCATTAGCAAATAGAATGCCGACACAAAAGAACACAACTACAAGTTAGCAACACGTTTAAAGGTCCAAATGCAAAGCTAACCGTAGTCTCAGTTTCTCGTTACATTGGATCCACAAACCGAATGGATGATCTAAGTTGAGACTCCAAAGTACTAATATAGTGAAGATGAAGAAAAGCCTACAAACATCCAATTTAAGGTGATTTAGTAAAGCTATTTATTAAATTAAATTTTACTAAATTAAATCAAATAGAACCAAATTGAATTAAACCATAAACTGAACCAAACAACCATATCGTTCTAACTCTAAATCTAAATCCTCATGATCACGGGATCATAGCTTCACACCTTTGCTTTACTATGGCTCTACCATTTGCATCTTCTAATGCTAACGGTAAGTCCAATATTAAGGCCATCCAACCTGAACCACAACTCTATCTTTCGCATCACTTCTCCCTAGCATTCAATAGCAACATAAAAGACACCAAATCAGCAACTTAGGTGAAGATCCATTTAATTGTTGTCCAACTTCGTGTTGTTAAGATTCATATTTGTCTACTCTAATTCTTTGTCAAATTGCTACTTATGTTGGTGATGCTATTGGAAGGACAGTTGGAAAAAAATATAAGATCTATGATGTGATTATTTCTTTAATACAATTCGAATAGATCTGCACCAAACCGAAATTGATGTGGCATGGTTCAAGAAACTGGATCATTAAAAGTAGCACTATTTACTAAGGGTTTGAATCAAATTGTTCGAAATGTTTTTTTGGTTCAATTTAACCCTAAATTGAGCTGAACCATCACTATCATTTTATGGACAAAAACATCGATAAACGGTTTATTTTCTTTAGCAGTTAACCAGTTTTAAGTTTTCCTTCCTACATGTATCGCAGTGTTGGCTATGAATTTGCGGAATTAATTGAAGCCAAACTCGAATCTAAGGGTGATATGGCTATGACGTAGGTCCTTTGTTTGTATACAATACAAATGCACAAACAAGAAGCCTGTGATTTCGTAATACTTGAAGCAAAAAGAAACTGCAAGCTATCAATTCACAAAAATGATATACTTCTTAGAAAAGAAAAGCAAATATAAAAATTAAAAATAGCGGGGAAATGGTGCGTGCCAGTTTTAGAAAGTGATATCTCATTTTACATTTGAAGGAGAACGTTAGTAAATCTTTGGATTTCGAGCGTACGGACCTATAACAGTCTGAGCCGTGCTTTTTTGATAAAATAGAATGGGTACTAAATGTGAATAACATTCTAATTTTAAATTTTCAAAACATAGATTCAAAAAGTGTATGGAACACTTTTCCTATCTATTCTTAACCTGCGCTATTTATATCACAGGTTTCAAGTTTTACGATAACTCGTAATTTCCAATACATGCAAGTTTCATGTGCTTAATACGTATAATATCACTAATTAATATAATTTTTTTGGCATTATATTTGTATTTATTATAATATTTAAAAATATAAATTTACAATTTAAATATCATAATTTTGGATATGAATAATTCATAATATTCTAACACAAATGGAAAGCACGATTAAACTCGTAGCTTATAAGTAACTTGGAAACTGTCGATTTTATCAAGTATTAGTTTTGATGGTTAATAGAGCTTAAATTGTACCTATTTTATAGGTTATATTTACAATGGTTTGATATAATTTTAGAGTATTTCAAGTATAGTTTGGTACTTAATTTGTTAATATTTTATCTTGAATTTATATTACATTCACATGTATATGTTTGTATTTTTGGTAGAAAATGTGTGTAGATTTGAATAAACATACAAAAATACCAATTCAATTTTCCATTAATTCAAATAAGCTCACATGTCCTTGATACATGGAATGAAGTAATCAACCACATTGAAATTGGAAACAAGTCGTACCAACTTAGAGCAATTTTCTTTTGGTCATATAGGAAAATCAACTCCATGCTGCATCCTTGCTTTATGGAGATTCAAGAGATTCTAGCAGCGGATGAAAACTGAAATTGGAAAATAATAAAGATATGTTGTGCCATCCAAATATTCCAACTATATCTCTTTTAATTGCTTGGACAATTAGAAGATTTATTTTATAAAGATATATGGAAGATGTTTCAAGATATACAAGAGATATATTTTTTCAGATTCTATAATATATAAATAAATCATAAAGGCCTTATAAACATTAGTATTCATTCATTCATATTCTAAGGTTTTAGAGATTCATTTTTCTTTTCTTTATTTTCTCAATGCTTTAGATTAGTTCTTTTTAGTATTTAATTATTATAAATCCTAGTTTTCTATGTAACTAGTTTTTTTTTTTCTTTTATCAATCTATGATTTATAATTTCTATGATTTAATTACGTGCTCTTTCATTGTTTTGAGTCAATATATCTGGAGTATTAATTCAATATTAGATATTATAAAAAAAATTGAGAGATTTCTTTATATGATTAGATCATAGCGTAATTAGAAAAGCTACATGCACTCTTAGAGATAGGATGACATGACTTTCTATTTTAAGGTAATTTAATAATGGAATTCATAGATCATTAATGCAATTCTAGAGTTTTTAATCAAGAAGAGATTTCAATTAATTATTTTAGGGTTAGGCACTAATCTCAAGAGAGATATTAGTATACTTAAGGAATTCTTACAGTACAGTAAATTAGGATGAGATTGATATGTTATTTATTGTTCTAGGGTGATCAATAATTTAATACTAAATTCATGCATTATCAATATCTTTAATTTTTATTTATGTTGCATATTAGTTTAATTCATTTTAATTTAGATTTAATTTTCTTGAATTTATTTATTGACTAAAATTATTATGTTAGATATTAAAAAAATGGGCGAAGTGCTAGTAATCACATTAGTCCTTAAATGATCAATACTTAGATTCATATCCACTATATTATAAATTAATAGGTGCACTTGTCTCATATTAGCGATAGTTCCCACTTTTAAAGGGTTGCAAAGTACATTCAAATTTATAATTCCATTCCTATCAATCTTATACCTAGCTTTGCTTAAGAAAACTTATTATAAGAGGTGATAGTATGTATTGATCCATAATTATATATAATACATATTAAGTATTTACAAGGGACTAGAATTATCATGAAACCTTTTACAAATAACAACATGCAGGTTATAATTAACATTACAGCTCAAGATAATGTTGCAACATATCATGTTCATATTAGATATATTAGTGAGAAAGAGGAAATTAGGCCTAGGCAAGACTTTGACTTCCTCTCTCTGTAAAATTTAGAGAAAGAAAATCATCTCTTTTTTTTCCTTTCCTCATCATGCTCTCTCCCTTTTCACTTTGATCTCTCACCTTCTCTTTTCCTCCACCCCTCTACACCTCTTTCTCTTCCCTTCTTCTCCATCCCCATTTTCTTTCTTCCCTTGTCCAAAATATTTTTAACTTGAACCCAAACACAAAAGTCCTATTTGTTAAAACCTTTTCTTCAAACTTTAATCCTTCTTTCTATCCATAACCTTGCTTCTCTAAACATGAAAACCCTAACCTTCCAAATCTTATCCTAACTTCTTAGACTTATTACTCTTACCTAAAAGCGAAAAACCTTTCTTAGAAACCCTAAAACGCTTTGTTCTAATGACCTGTACCACCTAAACCCTACACATTTCTTTTTCGTTTAACCTTGTCTTCTTACCTTTCTTCTTCACTTTTTTATTCATTTTCTTTGTACTCCTCTATTTCGATGAAGATTTTGTAAGGAGAAATTGAAGGATGGCTTTCGATGAAGTTGTAACCATGCATTGGTTGGAGTGTTACAACCATCTCACTGGGGCAAGAGGAAGAGCCACTTTGTTTTGGTTAAGTAGTCTTCTAATGGGCCTACCCTTAATGAGGAAACTCACATCTCTTCTGGTTTAGTAGTAAAAGTATTGAAAAATAAGGTTTTTGAAGTTTCAAAGGAGGGTCTAGCCAAAGGTTTGTGTGGTAGAAATTAGGAAGAGGTAAGACCCACAATTAAGAAGCAAGGAGATGATATTGAAAAAGCGGAGCAAGTTATTAGAGACAAAGGCTAAGAATCTTTATCTAATTCTACCCTTAAAGAATGCACAAGAGTTGTAGATAAGGTAAAAGAATTGTGTAGGTATCTTTGAAAAGGTAGCATCTCTTAGATTACTAGTAATTTACCTTAAGTTACCAGCAATTTAACTTAACAATTGAGGATAATTGTGATTAAGAAGGAAAGGTGAATAAGAAATGATAAAAATAATAAAATAAATAAGAAAAAATAAAATAACTAGCTATATAACTAAAACTAATTAAAATAACTATGCATGATATTTGTTAAATTAAGGAGCTCATAATCCTTAGTGAACTATTATTATTTACTACCTAGTTAAATACAACTTTTTAATCTCAATTACTCTTTAGATTGTAAAGATGTCTAATTTAAATTGATTGGACCCGTGTTTTTAGCTAATTTCTAATCCTGAAACCCTCTCTACCTAAATAACTTCTAAATAGAGCATTGTAGAGTCACATTAAAAACTTGGATTATGTTATTAGGTTAGCTGCTCTAAGTTACCATAATCTAGAGAAATCAGTACCTAATCTTTTAGCACACTCAATTCCTTCTAATTACATGGGTTTGTTCACTAAAAGATTCACATCTCAATCAATAAACTTAAACATCAAACTAGTAACCCAAGTAAATACTAATTCAATGACATTATAAATAGTAAAATTGGATCTCTAAAAAATAATATGATCGATTGAATAAAAAGAAATTGTTGCAATAAGAATAATATCAATAACGATTCACTAAGAATAAATTAAATTAAAAACATAATGAAAAGAAAAGAAGAAAAGACATGAGAGACCCTCCGATATAATTCTAACCTAAAACTTTACCCAAGAGGACTCTCCTTATAATCTTAGGCCTAAGCATCTCTTTATAATAGTTTGACCTAAATTATTGACAAAGAAAATCTAACAAAAATAAAAGATTTTATAATCATTGCAAGTTTACGAGTATGGCATTGGAGTATGAAATTTAAATGAATTAATCTCAAAATACTATAAAACTAAATAGATTAATGTCTAAAATGGCACAAAATAATTATAGAATATGTATACTAATTTCATATAATTAAATACCCCTATACTTAAGTTTTTACTTATCCTCAAGTAAAACATCAAATCAAAACAAAAGCATCTTATGGATGAGGCAATTAAAAATTATCCTTTAAAAAAGTATACCCTCAATTTCAAATAGCTTAGCAAAAATCCTTTCCAAACCACCTTTTTTTCCTTAACTTAATAATGTCTTTAGAACAATTAAATAATAATTCTTAAGAACTACTAAATTTTAGTAATTAATCCAAATAATCCAAAGTTAGCTTCATCACTTAAACAAAAACTAAATTAGAGATTAAAACAAATATCAACAAGTTAAGAAAAAGGTATAAAAATTTCCTTATTCTAACTTAAAAGGAGAGAAATCTTTCCTTAACTATTTTTAATTGAAAATCTAAACTGGATGCATATTACATTAATTCATCCCCTAATAATCTCTCTAGTTCTTTCAATTTTCATTAGAAAGTTTTTTTGAGTTCAATTTAATTTACTTTATTGAACCTTCATTAGTATTGAGCAAGAACTTTGCTCTTTTAACAAACCAAGACCGATCGCTACTAATTTAGCTCTTTTTAATTATTTAGTAGTTGTCAACGAGAAAATATCTCGCTCTTTTGAATGATTAAGACCGATCCTTAGCATTTTTAGTTAAATTTTCATTTTGCAATTAGGAGCAGGAAAATGTCTTGCACTTTTGAGGAATCGAGATTGATTCTTACCGATTCTTTAGTAATTACTTGATCAATTACATTAATTCCTCCTACTACTTTGATTTTTCAAAAAACTTCCAAATGATATTTAATATCCAAAATAGCACAAAATAATTATATGATATATATGCTAATTTCATGTCATCATGGATTCTGGATAAAAGTCTTAATTAGTCTCCAATGATGTTTCTCTTAGATATCACTTATAAGCCTTGCAATCAAGTGTTTAGGATTTAATCTATAAAATTTAGGAAGCTCAGGTAAGTTATTCGATCAAACTTAAATTTTATGATGAAGTTAAGAATATTAGTAAAAGTGATTCCATGAGTTTGAATTTAGGAAAATAAAAAACAAAATAATTAAATATTATAATATTGAGTTATAAGTATATTACCTATTATCTATCAAAAATGCATAAACCGAATTCTAATAATTAACAAATCGATTAAATTATATGCACACTAAAAATCATAAAAAAAAAACTTAAATAATATTTATTTATACCATATATGTATTTACTATAAGTAAAAATACGTGAAATTACTTAAATTACCTAAAGTATGCTAAAATAATACTAATTAATTAGGGAAAATTCATAAAAATAAAGAAAATTAAGGGAAAATGTAAAAATGTCCAAAAATAGGGCATGGAAGGCTAGGAATGGAAGTTGGCAAAGTTAGCTAATGAAAATAGGACAAAAAGATAATGGAAAAAGAGAAAAGATAAGAACACTTGACCACAAATTATTCAAGTAAATTACCTAAACACATTTATAAATTCAAAAACTCTCTTCTACAAATCATTTGGTTAGTTGTGGGTCTAGAAAAATTAGAGAGAAATCAAGAAGAGAAGAGAGAATACTTTTACCAAAAATTAACAAATTAGAGTATAATTAGAACATTATAGGAGAACTCGCACCCAACTAACACCTAGGATGAAACGAAACTGAACACCACATAGTGGACCCCATGCCTAGTAGAGCTGACAACCTTAGGTTAGCTGTAAGCTTCCAAAATTGAGTTTAGGACAACCAAGCTCAGATTTAGGGTTTTTAGGGTAATTTATCCAATTGAGCCCAAACTTTGCAACTAGAATGAAAAAGTTAGTCGGGATATTACAGTGAAGTTAGATTTTAGTAATAATGACCCGAAATTCCAATTTTGCCCTTAGAAATTGGAAAATTTACTAAAGCCCTAAAATGTTCAGAACTCCTAAAATTGAACTTAAATTACAACGAGAACTTAGATATAAGTTAATTGAGCTATAAAATGAGATAATGTAGTATAATTTACTATAAAAAAATACACGTAAATTTTTAGTATACCCGGTACAAATAATAATTATACTCGTAAATTAACTTTAAATTGAGTAATTATATATATATTGTGTTGAATTCATGAAATTAACCTTAGAATGTACCCTAAAAATAAAAGATATGTTAGAAACTTAATTATATGAGTAAAGTACTATATCTCACATGTTATTTATATAGGGAATATACTTATATACTAATTAAATAATCAAATCCTAACATATACTATACATATTTAATTAAATAATTAACAATACTTATCCTAAATACAATGGAGCTTGCTGTAAATCCACGTGGCTGCTGCAGAAGGAGAAGGATTGCTGATTCAAAAGTAAATCAATAGTTTTAGGACACCATATGCTTAGTTAAATAGGGAAAAACAAAAGAAAAAAATAAAGAAAAATCCTTAGGCGGTGAAAGAAGAGTATAAAAATTACCCCAGCAGCAGGATGATAACATTTGACAATTTGGAATAAAAAACAACAGAAAGAAAAATCAAGAAAAAATCGTAGAAAATAAAAAAAAAAAGAGAAAAACAGAACAATTACCGAGCAAGGCTAGTTCCTAGGGTTCCCTTTAATCTGCTGTTACGTCACTCCACCACCAAGGAGTACCCCCAGCGTCTAGGCCGTCCGACAACCGCCCAGCCGCCGCCGGCCACCGGAGCACCCAAGAACACCAAGGTCAAATTTCTGCCATGTTTTTCAATAATTTCTAAAAAATAGTAAATCCGCCCAGAAAATTATGAAAAAAATTACACTTAGGTTATTTTAGACATGCTTTCATGTAATATTTTTATTTTTGAAAAATTCGTAATATTTAATATACTTTATTAAGAAATCTGTAATTCATCCGAATATATATTAGTGAAATAAATATACTATATGATGTTGTTTCTAGCTGAAAATTTTTGTGTAGGATGTGTATGATATATGGGTAATTGCTACGTAGCCTAAATTTTTATTTGAATAATTTTAATATTTATTGAATTTTTAGGCTTGAAATTGGTCCGAAAATAGGCTGAAATTACGAATTTAATAGGAAATTATGAAATTAATTGATGAAATGGACATGTACTGATCTATAATAAATAATAATGGTATTGAGTCAGATTGGAATTAATTGGATACTAAAAGAATTATAATTGGATAATTTATCAAATTTAAGGGTAAAATCGTCAATACGAAAATATAGGCAATAGGTCAAAAACTTGAAACCGTGTGATAATTGAATTCCCTATATTTTTAGAAGTCCATAGAAATTTTCGGGGAATTATTAGGTAATCCGAACTATTTACTACGAATTTATTAAGTAAAATAGCTTAAATTACAAGTCGGGATGTATTTGTAATATTAATAGACTAAAATGAGTAAAATAGTTAAATAAAACCTATATATAGGATCGCTGGTCGAATTGGGTTAAATAGAGATTTTATTACAATTATTAATATTTTCTGATCGGGATGTACTTTAGGTGTATTAAAATTGAATAATACTTATATTATTACAATATAAGGACAAATTGGATAAAATATAATTTAAAACTGTAAATTTCGCATAATACGGTTGTTTTTATATAATTATGTATAATTGTATTAAAAATTCAAACTACCCGTTAAAATCCATCTCTAGGAACAGGACTCATAAGATGTGTCGTTAAGTCTATACGAACTCAATGATACTAGTTTTGTTGAAATCGGATAACCGTAAGCAAACTAGCTTATATCTATAACATATTCAAGAATATACACATTCCGGTAACTCTACCGGAATCAAAACGTGAATTAATAAATAAAAAGTACGTTTCGATACGATCAAAACGATATATAATACGTAATAGTAAATATGATGTACAATGTTAATAATTAATAATTTAATAACATGACTGTATATTATGGAAATAATGTATATATATATATGTTTTAGATTAAACCCTAATGTTTTCGTAATTATTACGAAAACTAAATTTAGACCTTTTGTGTAATTAGGACCTTCCAAAGACGGCTGACAATTCAAGTCAGAAATAACGAACGTCTGAACAAGTAAGTTGGGATGGTAGCTTCGCCGCTGTTTGGGTACTATTTTAAAAGTATCTGGAGACCCAAGAGTACTTCTGGTTGTGTTTGTAGTTAGATGATTATGCGCATGCTATGTGTGTGAATGATACTCTGTTGTGACAGGAGTTCAACTCCTTGGTGTGCTGTTCTGCATATTTGCATGGATTCTGTATTGTGTGAACTTATTGGTCACCCCTGATTATCTCTAATGATTATTCGACTAAAGTGTAATTGGTCACGCATAATCACCCGTTAGGGGAAACGATTAAGAGTGTTAAGCCAAACACCGACTTCCTTCGATGAGGATAGCTGAAATGGTCCTTTCCTCATCCTTAGTCGAACTAAGTGATAGGCGAGGAGGTCGCGGCAAGGTTGGGGGCCGTGGTTCGAAGGCGGTCTTGGGAGGGGGGTGTTCTCCATTGCACAAGCTCGGGTTTGGTTTAACTTAAGTCGCGATAAAACTCCTCAATCCGGGTTGGAACGGATGAAATTTCTCTAACCTCACAGTGGACCGGTTAACACTGTGCGATGTTTTCATTTGAGTGATTGCATTGCATTTCATCATAATTATTAACCTTATTTGTGATTGTATAGTACTCTTCTGACTCCGCCCCACTTACTGAGCTAGTGGTGCTCACACCCCTACAGACTCTTTTGCAGGTACTGAGTGAAGGTAAAAGATGTTCCGGTACCACCGTTCTCAGGTTAGTGTGCTGCTATGTGGGAAAGTGAGGAACGAGGAATTTAACTGAACTTGAGCTTTTGCTTTGTTTTTAAGTTTTGAAGAAAACTAAATGGGAATTCCCTGGGAGCCCACTAGTTTTCTAACTTATTGTATATAAATCGTATAACCTGTGGTTTTTAAAAGACTCTGATTGTAATCTTTACCCTTGGACGTGAAATATCGTATAATTACTGTTGTAGTACTAAACTACAGATTGTATAGAACAAGTATTTTGTAAAAGCTCTACCACAGGTTTGGATATTATCAGATGTCAAAACAGACGTTTCAAGCTGGTTGAGTTGTGCGCCTTGTGTAAACTGCGTCTACGATAGCAGCTGTGAGGTCAGCTTCTACCTTAGATTAGTTTACACGGCGGAACTGTTATGACTCTTCTTGTTCGGGGCGTGACATTAGCCAAAGGTAGTTTTAAGTCGATGGTTCAGGTGAGTCCAAATTCCACTGCGATTTTGTTTAATTTATAAAAAATATCAAATAATTATAGAAAATAATGAAATGTGGTATTTTGAGATATTTTTGTATGCAAATTTCAGAAAAGAAATGTCAATTTAATAAAATTAGATCCCAAGATATATCGTTCTTAAAAGGTTACTAAACTTAAGCTAGTTTTCGATTTTCAATTAAATAACCTTAATAATATAGTTTTGACCTCAAAATTTTTATCTAAACTACTTAGGACATACATAACAATGCTATGAAGAGTTTTTCTAAAAATTTATTTTTTAAATTTTTACTTAATTTTTAGGCCCTAAAATCATGTATAAAAGGCAATTTTGGGGCTTAATTGGGTGATTTAATGTTAATTTGCTAGAAATTCTAATTTAGTATGTAATTAGATATCCTTGAGTGTTGATTTCTAACGCAAGATAGGATTTATGGGGGTTTGAGGTGTTAGTTATATGTCTTATGCATAATATGTAATAAATATGTGTAAATGAATAATAAGTAAAATGGTATATTTAAGTTAATTTGGTGATTTAGGGTAATTGGGTATAAATTCTAATTTAGGATATAATTAGACATCTTAATATGTTATTTGGTGATGAAAGATGATATATATAGTGTTAGAAATGTTAGAAAAGTATTTTAAGTATAGATTATGTAATAATATATATTATGTATATATAGGAATTAAATAGATAGAAAATATTATGTCAAAATTGATGATAATAATAATAATAATAAATCTGATATGGAACATGTATTTAGGTAATTATATGAAAATATAAGTTATTCTCACATTGGAAGTAAATTTGATAGTTAAATTAAGAGTGAAATGTATCGTGTAGACCAAAATATTGGTAGGGAGCTAAATAGGAGATTTAGGATATCTAAATATAGTTGGATGAATTTCACATATTAGTTCGAAAAAAGTTCCTAAGGTTTACTTATAAAAATTGTAATCAAAAGTTGAATTCAAAGCTAACCTAGAAACTAATTAGACACTATGTTCATTCGAATTAAAGATAGTTAAATCTTGTGAAATTAGAAGGCATTCTTGATATTTAAGTGTAAAATGAAACCAAGAGCCAAATCAAGAGATTGAACAAAGGTTAGGTGTATAGAGTGAATAGGAATAGGATTAGTGTCATATCCCAACAAAATACATGATGCACCATCATACAGGATTACTTACTAAAACTTAATTCAACCTACTCATTCATCAAAAGAAAACTTTATTTATATGATAATAACGTTGCTACATCAGAATTCAATTGGACATTTGGTTACAACTTATATATATAAGCTAATATTTATATCAAAACATAAACAATCCTTTTCTTTTAATATTTTTAAGATGGCAGGATTCCCGACTTAGTATAGGTTCCTTCTAAAAGTCATTGACTTCGACGTATGCTTTCAATATATATCCCCCCTAATGTTGGACCCTTCACGATGCTGTTAACCTAAGGATAAAACATTTTATCCCCTTAACTACTAAAGCTGAGTGAGAATGGATATTAAACAATTTAATATAGGCAATATCACAATTGAAACATTTCACTTAATTCTAGCAGATTCAACTTCACATATACATTAATCCAACTAGACATTTATTACTAGCAATGCAATATGCTATGCTCATGCACGTGGTATGCATTATTACTAATATCATATGCCCTTCAATATCTACATCTGGTTAGTCAACATAACTGAGTATCTAGATACAACATCTAAGAACCCAAGGCAATAAAGAGCTACTTGAGAGTATGACCCCCACCAAATTGGACTACACACTGTAATAGTCTACCAATATCAAAAAAGGGTAATAAGGAGCTGCTCAGGAGTAAGATCCCCAACTTTGCTTTACAAAATTAGACTACACACTATAGTTCGCTAAATCAAACTATCAAAATAGTTAAGATGTTCAAGTAATGCGAATCTATATGTTTCTAAAAACTAAGTTCATAAAACTATGCTTTTTCCATGATCACTTAGAAGCTTCATTCTAAAATTTGGACCTGTAGGTCCCTTTTTAATGAACTGTCGACCACCCGGTCTCATTAGTCATACACCGCTTCAAGGCCTCCAATCCCTTACTTGAAGAATTCTTTCTTAGCAACTTGCTGATAATGAGAAACTTTACACCGAAGAAGAATGGCTGAAACCCTTGAGCTCCCCACATTGTTATATGTTGATCTACACTCTCAATTGTGATAATGCCGACTATTCCCTTACCAAGAATCCTGTGCTAAGCAATCTAACCAACTACTGTCGAAAGGTTCTTACCAAGTGACAAGAGACTCACTTACCTGCCGAGTGACGAGAGACTCACTTACTGGCCAAGTAGTTTTCTCTCAGCCTATGACCCTTTCTCTCGTCACTCTCTTCTCATCTTGGCCTCTTTATTACCTCAACATCTTAATCCCTCTCGCCTACTATGTTTAGAGAATCTTCGTATGAGACTCATGTTGCACTATCACCTGTCTACCTTATTTGACATTGTACTACTTTTCCATTTTTGTCTTTTGTCCTTTTTACCCTTTTTCATATGTATTAACAATCTCCTTTTTATATATACTTTCTTGTAATTTCCTTATTTATAATGTTATTTTAGGGACTTACTATAAATAATCCCTTTTCCTTATAAGCCAGAATCAAACTTTACACAATAGACATTAAATATCCTATTCTTGTGAGACAATCTCCTTCAAGTCCATTTTTCAAACACTCTTATTTAATCTTACCATATAGCTCAAGATTAGCGACGGGTAGACCTTGATATCAACTTATGCATCATATTAAGTAAGGTATCAAGTCGTGTTATGTTTGTTAGTGTATTATATCCTCTAAGTAGCTTCACGTCAACTACTTTAGTTCGTTCATAGACCAATTCCCTCTATTTTTTTCAATATTTCAAAGGACCCGTTTAGTTCAAATCTACTACGGTAAATTCTAGTGATAACTAAGCTCTTAGACATATTACTTTTTATGCCATGCCATACCATGCTATAAATGTAGTAAACAATACAATATCCTAATATCAAGTATGAATCTCAAGTTCCACATCATACACAATTTGACTATCTTAACTTCAACTTTGTTTTTCAACTTTATAATTCATCCCTTGATATAGGGTTCACTTAAGTAAATACCCTAAAGGACTATTCGGTTTCTAAGTTTTCTAAACAAAAATACGTATTGATGAATCAATCATACATAAGAAAACATTTCACTCAATCAACATACATTCAATAAAATCATATATCCAATCAATTTAATGCATCATTATAGTTTTTGACACAACTGACTCTAAGTTAAGCAGATATAGATCTACTTACATAAAAAACAAAAATATGCACTTACTAAGGTTTCATAGTAGTGTAAAATCTTAAACTTCATAATATAGTCCTTCCTTATTTATTACACCTAGGAAACATACATAGACCCCAAGTTAATTGCGAATTGATACCAAATTCTTATAAGCTTTCACTATCACATTTCCAAGCTTATTCTGATCGTATCTTATTTATTTCTTATTAGGATTTAGTAAACTTTATATTGACATGATCGTTATTTTGAGTACTATTATGATATCTCAAGAAACAAGCATAATTCATATTGTCAAAAGTCCAAAAATACCCTTTCATACTACCGAATCGACTATAAGCTATCGTAACTTTATAATTAACCTGAATAAGCTCTAATCCTAAATTAAAAATCCTAAAATTTCTCATTTTCCAAGTTGATCAACGTTCATTATGTACCCAAAAATACTAATCCCTTACATATTTAACAAATATCCCATTAGTATCAATTACTATATCATATATTATGCTAATGTATAGGTTTATACCATGAAAATACATAACAAATAGCATACAAGCTCGATTAATTTCATGAAAAATCCTACAGACTCCAAAAAATATGTAGTTTAATTATTGACCATTAATTACACTAAACTAGCTATTATCTATTTTTACAAAAATAGCGATTTTAATTTGAATTTAATGAAAATTAAGTAAATAAGTGAATTTAATCACAAGATAAAAATAAAGTGTTCCAAACATCATTATAAATTTCCAAACATCATTATAAATTTCCAAAAATCAAAATACATAAGGCCCATACTTTAATTTTTTCAAAAACTAATTAATTCAATAAAACAGCAAAATTTTCAGTTTTATCCAAAATAATTACAATAAATAGTAAACATGCTTATTTTCAAAAATTATTATTACTAAAATTAAATACATACATTAAGTGTATTATACAAAAAAAATTGAGTTTGAAATAATATTATCTTATATTTCTAAAAAAAATTTCAATTTTTGCCCAAAGAAGGTATTTTCTTAAAAACCCTATATTTCCACTAATTATTTAATTATAATAAAATTATTACATTAATCTACACCTAAAATAATCTCAAAAAACCAAATTTCATATTTAATTAACAATATTTAATATTTCTAGAAATTAGAAGAATTTACGAGCAGAAAATGGGTTTGCCTAAACCAGCGACCTCCAGCTACCCTCCAACCATCACTCCTTGTTGGAAAAGCTTCTCTAGCTACCCTTTAATGGACCCTTAAGTCACTCTAAGTCAGGTTATAGATAGCCTATTGAATCACCCTAGACCTAATTCGCCCCTATATTTTGTTTTATTTTTATTTTATTTTTTTATAATTTCCTTAATTATGTTCTTATATTTTAGAGTGCTAAAATATTATAAATATGGGTTTAGGTCCTACTTATAAGTTTTCAAGTTCGTTTGATTTAATGAAAATTAAACATGTGTAAGTCACATGTCAATTTTTCCATTTCTCTAGACGCTGTATGTCATTCTCTAATTAATTAAGTGTTGACTTATGTTTTCTAACTTGTATCATGCTACCACATCATTTGGGAACTCATTCATTCATTTTTTAATTACTTTTCCATTATTTTATATTAATTTTACCTTATTTTGATAATTTATTATTATTATTCTTACCCTAATTACGCTTAGGAGAAGAAAGGCTGCTTTAGTGGAAGTTATTATAGATTTTAGTGGCTCGGTTTCTATTCCTTCTTGTCAAGGAGTAAGGCCATAGAAAGTGCCCTCTAAAGCCTTTGTTTCTGAAGTGTCTTTTAGGGAGTTGGGAATCCTTTTAGATGTTTCTGAATCTTTGGCTTACGCTATGACCCTAGTGATTCTTCTTTTATCTCTCCCTCTATGGTAGAGGAATCTCCTTTGTAAGACTATGTCATTAAAGACCTGCCCTCTTCTAATCCTTTGGCATAACAACTTAAGGAAAAGGGCTACTTTGGAAAGAAGAAAAAGTCAAAGATAGAAGGGAATCAGGGAAAAAAGGAAAAGGAGTTGGTTGTAGGCTATCAATCTTACCCTTTTTTTGAGAAGTTAAAGTGAATTATGTTTTTCATTTGTATGTTAATATCATGTTTGCTTCCTGGAATATTTGGAGTCTTAATGACTGTAATAAATATAAAAAGATTAGATTTTGTGAGGAGTTCAAAATCTCTCTTTTAAGTATTTTAGAAATAAAAGTTAAAAATCAAAATGTTCAAAAGGTTTGGAGTTAGTATTTTCCCAAACTAGGGGTTGAAAACTCAACCTAATGGTCATCTGTGGGTAGCTTGGAGCCTGAAGATATAGGATATAGACATTGTTGCTTCTACAAGCTAAGTAATACATTGTTTTTGCAAGCAATTGAGTTGAAGTTTATCTAGTTTTGTATCTTTCGTCTATGATGCAAATAACAAGTCTATGAGAAGATCTCTTTAGAATGAATTACTAAATCTTAAAAGTTCAATTCTTGAGCCTTGGTTTTAATTTAGGAGACTTTATGAATGTCATACCTTTGAACATAAGATTGGAGGAAATTTTGCACTTACTAAAGGAATGGAGGAGGTTAATGAAATTTGTTTTTAAGCTGACATGGAGGATCTAAGAACTATGAGTATCTATTACACGTGGTCAAATAGCTACCCTTCAAGTCCCATCTTAGGGCAATTGGATAGACCATTATGAGTCAATTTCGAGTTTAACAATGCCCAACTTCGAAAATTTAAGTAGTTAGCCCATACCTTTATGATCATAGCCTGCTAATTACCCACATAAATCTTGAAAATGGAACCATGAAGCCTTTCTTCAAGTTCTTTTATTACAAGATTAATCACTTGGATTTTGAAAATATAATCTAATAAGTTTAGAATAAACATATTGAAGGTACTCTTATGTATCAAGTGGTGATCAAGTCAAAACCGCTCAACAAAGAGTTAAAGAGTCTAAATTGTAGATTTTTCTCAACTATTCAACAACAAACTTTTGATGCAAGAGTTATCCTAAGAGATTGCTAAGAATTTAACCATTTGAACTTGTTTGCAACAAATTGGGGTGATGAAAAAAGACTATATAAAGAGTCATATTTCTTATATGCTGTAGAGTAGTCTTTTCTTAAGCAAATATCTAGAGTAACTTGCTAAAAGCTTAAGGATTGTAACACAATTTTTCTTCCACTCCTTGCAATAGAAGTATCATAAAGAGTACACTTTATCTTTGTGTATTTCTTCAAGTTAGCAAGTTTCAACGCATATAGAGATTAAAGCTTTGATGACTAGCCATTTTGAAAATTTGTTTAAAAAGCCAATACTCTTGGCCCACTTATTCAATCAACTAGAACGTTTGATAATGAAGAGGGTTAGAAGAGCATACTAGAATGGGTTAATCAAATCAATTTCAAATAAGGAAATAAAGACTCCTTTTAATTCTATGGCAAGAGATAATGCTCTATGTCTAGATGGGTGAAATGCAAATTCCTTTTGGAGTACGTGGAATATTATTGCAATTAAGTATTTCATTGAATTTGGATCATTACTTAAATCCATAAACTCTACAACTATTTCTCCAGTACCTAAATTTGAAAACCTAACAACTTTAGTGAATTTCTAGCCTATTTCATGTTACAACACACTTTATAAGTGTATTTCAAAAATTTTGGCAAAAAGATTAAAAGTGGCTCTTCCTTATCTTGTTGGAAAAGAGCAAACGACTTAGAACTACTTTTTAAGGGACCATAAAAACAACTTTGCATCAAGATGTGTCATAAAAGTAGACATCATGAAGGCTTATGATCTTGTTTGATGGTGTTTTATAGGGAAACTTCTTAGAACTATGGATTTTCCTCTTAACATTCATAGACCGGGTGATGCAATGTACGATCACTCTTAGATTTTCAATAAATTCAAATGGCAAGCCAGTGAGGTATTTCTTTAGCTCACATGGCCTCAAACAAGTGATCCTATCTCCCCATACCTCTTTGTCTGTCTTGCCTTACGAGGAAAGTAGGTAGAAAGAAAGGTTTTTTGGATATGCTAGAAGGAGAAGCTTAACCACTTATGCTTTGTTGATGATATTTTCAAAAGCTAAATTGTAGTCCATATCTTTAATCAAGGAACTCTAGATGATTTTACACCTTGGATGGCCTAGAGACAAGTTTATCTAGAGTCAAATCTTCATAAGTGGTGTTAAAAAAGAGTTAAAAGGGAGTCCTCTTCCAAATTATACCTTTTAATCCTAGAGATCTTCATATGAAGTATCTTAGAGTTCCTCTATCATCATCTAAGCCAAATAAAGCCACTTGCCAATTCTTAGTTGAAAGATTTTCAAAATGTATCAATCTTTAGGCATACAAAAAACTTTCTTATGCTAGTTGGGTGCAATTAATTAAGAGTGTCCTATTCTTCATTCAAATGTATCGGTCTTCTATGTTTTTTCAACCCAAAAGCATATTGAAAACCTTGACTATGAAATGAAATGTTTTCTTTGGAATGGAAGTGATGAATCAAAGGCAAAGACAAAGTTGGACTAGGATGTTGTTTGCAGGCCTAAAAGCTAGGGAGGTCTTGGAGTGATCGACTTGGTTTATTGGAATAAGTTTGCTCAAACTCAAACATATATGATACTTACGTTTTGATGTGAATGGTGCTAGATAGGCTCTAAACTGTTCAAAGAAAAGAACTTCTAGTCTATGAAAATCCCATCATGTGCTTCTTAGTCGTCGTGAAAAATCCTACGATTAAGACCCTTGACACAGAGTCTTTTCAAATGGAAAATGGAAACATCTCCTTATAGTATGATGATCGGCACCCCAAAGATGCATTGTCTCCTTGGTTGGGTGAACGCGCTAATCCTCTACTCTTTCCATTATATTGTGATAACAAGTCCATCATCCTTATCACCAACAATACATGCTCATATGGATGAGCAAAACACATTGAATAGACATCCATTTTGTTCATGATCTTATTTCCTATGGTATCCTTCGTTCGCACCGAGTTTCTTCCACACAACAATTGGCTGATCTTCTGACTACGCTGCCTCCAGTTGCTCGTCTAACCATCATCTTGTCCAAGTTGAGCCTTCAAATAGCTCCAACTTAAGCGGTAGAGGATGAAGCGGACAATGATGATGGGTTGTAGTCAGTTATTCTCTGTTAGCAATATAAAAATAGGATATGAATAGCTGTAGTAAAAGACGTACAGTAGTCAGCTTTAAACACACTTACGAACTCCCCTTCTTCAAGAACTCGGTTTTACCAAGTCATCGACTTCTCTCAATAACGTGTTTTCCATGATGGATTGTTTCATCAAATCGTGCAAGCTTTCCAAACATTTGGTAGTTCTCTTTGGGCATTTATAGCCAAGAACTTGATCCTATCACCCTTTTGTTTTTGCAAGGCGTTTGACTCTAGATTTTAGGTCTCTTGCGACATCTGTCTTTGTATAGTTCCTTCTTTTTTCCTTTGCTCCTTTTTGTATTTTCTCATATTATTAGTTAAGTTAACATTTAATAAAAAAAAAATAAAGAAAGAAAGAAAGAAAGAAAAAAGAAGATGAGCGTGAGCGAGAGAGAGATGGTGGGGTGTTGAGCTAACAATTACGTCAATAGAATAATATACAAATCTAAACTTGTTCACCTTTAGAATGCGACGGATAATATCTTTCCAAAATCTTCTACATGAACGCCTTGACCCTCTCTGCCAGATGATCCCATGATGAACAACAGAAAATACAAAATATATCGTAGATAAGATCTTTTGGCTTCAGCATGGATAGGCAAATTTGGAGATCACAGCTTCTTCCTCATCATGTCAGACCATTATACACCTTTTAAGCGTGCAATCAGTTCATCCTGCACAAGAAAAAGATTTACTTCAACTGAATTCGAAAGTTTGTATGTTTTTGTAACTGGTTAGTCCAAACAAGTTTTTGAAGCTAGGAAATGTGCCTAAAAGTACATAAACTCAACCTCTACATGTATACCATAAAGCTAGAGATACAAAAACTCAACCCCTACATGTATTCCATGCAGCTAGAGACAACAGCGCTTTCAAAATTTGTGCCACTCATTTCAAATTTCGAATTCAGCAAGAGCCAAAAGAATGCCAAATAGGATGATAATTCATGCAACTGTAACAACAAGAATTTGGTTCAAACAAATATGCATTTTAAGATTACCCAATTTCCATGAAAAGAAATATGGGGTCAGCAAATATATCACCCAATACTCACTCACCTTCTTTCCTTTTAGGGAAAGACCTTTTTCCTTGAGAAGAACCCGCAGCCGCTCTACAGTTAAACTGTACAAATCCCTCTCAGGTATTTGAGTACTAGCTCCCTCTGCATATCACAACAGCAGAATAACTAATAATTTCAGCAGATCCAAATTGTCATAATCTGCAATTGACCCCACATATAGTGTACCTTAATGTTCTTATGTGAAGCATGAGTTCAACTTAAGGGATGCAAAATCCATTTGGAATAATAAGTACTGACAAAGGCAGGTTATCTTTCGAAACTCCCTCCACTGGAAATGTGACACATAAGAAAGTGGTCTCATGCTGGGACCCGCACATGAGACCACTTTCATAAGCGGCACACTTCCAATGGAGCAAGTGTCTAAAATAGATAATCCCAAGGACTAACTATCTTCTTGTTCCTGCAGATTATAGGGGAGAACATAGACATGTAGAAAGAAAATAATCTCAATTTCATTTTTCTTCCAAATAACCATAATGATTCAGCTTGAACTACTACTATATTTACTGCCAGAAATAGGAAGAAGCAAGCTCCAGAAAATTGTCATTCAAACAGCTTTAAGAGTCAAGAAAAGCCAAAACCCATGTATACTGTATTTTCATCAATTTCTTCTCCTGTCAATATTTTTCAAGTATATATCAATAGCATATACATGATGCAGTTGGAAGAATATCAACTTACCCTGTCCAGAACTGGTTTGACCCGTGGGTCTCTTAGTTGATGCTCCACTCTCTAAAAGCCTCTCAGATGCTCTGAGACATGAAGAGAGAACAGTTGGGATTAAACATACCAATGAGCCCAAAGCCAAAACAGTAGACAAAGTATAAATGAGACCAAAGGCCACAAGGAGAGTTTGTCATTAGACATATCACAGCATAGATCATCAGAAGTCTTTCATGCAAGACCGAAATGCTCATGGACAACCAGCATGCAGCAAAGCATTCCACATGCCCATGCTACAAGATAGTGAACCCAAAATATGCAACTGCAAAGTATGTATGAAAGCATAAACCAACTCAATATCATGGATCAAACCTTTTTCTAGATCCTTCAGTGGTTGATGCAACCTTTGCACTCTTTGTGCTCACTTCACCCCTCTGTTTCCGCAGCATGAGTGATCTAATCAGTATGTTCTGTTGGTTTGTCTTTATCAGTTGACCATCTGCTCCCACAAAGAAAGTCAATCCTTCACAAACTAGAAATTTGTAGGAGGCTCTATAAATTGAATCACTTCCAAAATTTCATCTGTCAAAATGCAAGCCTAAGTTCGTTGCTTGACTAGAAAGTGTAACTTCGGTCCCATGATTGGTGGAAGAAAACCAAGTAAACAATTTATTTACCATTTTCCCCCCTTTTATGAATCAAAGTCAACCATAAACATTTACTTTTTTTTTAATCTTTATAGTTTCATCATGTATGTGGCGAATAACTAGTAGGAAAGAAGAGAAAACCTAATAGGAATAGGGAGATATGAGGGTAGAGATGAAGATGATGCAGTAAACAGTCCACAACCTTATAATCGTATAGATATCCTGAGATTAACTATTGACATTGGAAGAGTTTCAAAGGTATTTTCATGATATGTTGACTTGGCTTAAGGAGCATTCTGGACTGAACCAACAACCAACTAGTACAGGAAAGTAGACCAGCGAGCCAAAAGTTTGTACAACAGGAAGAAAACTGGCTTTTAATCCAGCCAAAGTCTATGATACAACACCGAGGACTAAGTCTCCAATATTACATGTATAAAGAGAGGGGACCAAAGGGTTTTCTATGATTGGTGTTACTTAGGCAGAGTCATTCCCCTAAATATGAGTTGACTGTATAAGGGGATGAAGTCAATGTATACTGTACATATTTTACTTAGTTACAGTTAGTAGTTGTAGTGTTCTGGGATGCTTCCGGTGTTTTCCAAGTATGTTAAAAGGTCAATAAAAATATAAATAGATGAAAGTCAGTCAGTAGGAAGATCAGATCACTTGTTACCAATTCTGAGGTTAGTCATGCAGCTGAGCAAGAGTGCTCAGGTATCTTCTTTTCCCCAAAATATTTAAAAAACCCTAATGTTTTCACTTTGATTCACTGCAATTACTCATAATCTGAACTTGAGTTCTATCAGTGTAGTTTGAGGGCTAGAATACTCAGCAGTCAATTCTAGATTAAAATAAGTTATTAGTTTATAATAATTTATTCATTCATTTATTTCTCATTTCCTGTATAATCCAAATTTGTTATTATAGTTTCTTAGGTCACTTAGGTATCTCATTTCTTACATGTTTTGTTTATTTACTATTAGGGTCTACAGTATGCTGTCAGTACAATACTTTTATCAATGGATGTTAAGATAACAGTTAATACTCATTCCCTAAGATTGGCATTCCTTAACTTTCATAATGGAAACTTGTTTTTTAAGCAACATCCATGTATTCACACTGCTCCAGAAGAAATTACATGAGTAGAGACTCAAAAAGGAATACAATTCTTAGATTGGCCAGTCTGACTCATCCAGTTATAGGCTCCTCACAAGGCTCACCTTTCATAGACATGAACATCCAAGATGTACAGTAATATGCCTCTTCTTCATGTTCTGGTTTTGGTTATCCTTGTGATTTGAGTTGGGCATCTTTGTATGCAAGAAAGCAAATAATGATCATAGGAGGTCTATTTTTGCTACACCTAGTCTCTCAAACGATGAAGTATATTTTCTAAATTCATTAATCAGCTCATTTGATAATCCACTAGCATGCTACAGGCCTTCCATCCTTGCCACCCTTGGTTTCAAGGAGGGAAAACTTCCAATCTGCTATCTAGGTGTGCCCCTAATTTCATCAAAACTATGAAAAGAGGATTGTGATGCTCTAATCTCAAGAATCTTGGCTTGTATTAATTCTTGGATTTCAAAGTTTCTTTCTATTGCAGGTTGCCTTCAGTTAATTAAATCAATGTTGTTTTCATTGCAAGCTTATTGGATTTCTACTTTTCTCTTGCTTGAGAAGGTTCTCAACAAAGTACAAAGTTTGTTGCAGAATTCCCTCTGGTCAGGTTGGCCTAACATTTCCACAAAGGCAAAGGTCCACTAGGATGTTGCCCATTCACCTATTGATGGGGGTGGACTTAGTATACCTAAGATTCATCTTTTGAATAAGGCAGAGCAAATGAGGCATGTTTGGCATGTGGTTTGCAGTTCGTGGGGATCTAAAGGGTGTTCTGGAGAGCTGGATTGACTTCCTTAAGACCATCAGTTTTGGGTTATAAAAGCCCCTTTAAATTGTTATTGGAATTAGAAGAAAGTGTTGAAACCCCATCCTTGCATTTGCTACTTCTCTCATTCCCGGTTCAGTATCCCTCTTAATACATGCCTCTGCCCAATTATTGAGGGTCAACATTCCCCTGGCTTATACCAAATGCCTCCACTGCTGACAAGCTGTACCAGTGATAGAAGTCCATGTAGCACCAGGATTATCAGAATGTTTACACTAGGTGTTCCAGGCTTGGGGGTTAGTCTTAGTGAAATCACATTTAGTCAAAGCTCTCTAGAAGCTTCTAGAAGAGCTGACAGTTGTATTCTCTTCTAGCAGCTCTATAGATAATCTGGCTTAGTAGTTGTAATAACTAGAGAATATTTTTGTAAAAAAGTGAAACCCCAGCAGAGCTGTTAACATTTCATAGCTGGACCACGTATACATTTCTCTTTTAGAAATCAATAAAATTACCTGTTCATGTAGACAATTCATGGCCTCATCGAATTTGGCGCCATCTACAGGTTCCCCATTGTCAATTTCCAGCAAATCATAATAAGGATAAAGTCACGACTTTAGGTGGTTAAATAATCAATGAAGGACTTGATTGCAAGTTGAACTTGCTTGCAACATTGAACGTGAATTCTAGACCGGTTTGTTATTCAACAGAGACTCATGGTTCAGTCTAAGCAATTCTGGTAATTTTGATATGGCTAAATCAAAGTCTTCTTATTTTTCTTTTTCACAATGACAAGGCATTTCCCAATGGATACTTGCTGATTCTAGCAGAAATATGAAGAGATCTGTCGTTCACAGTAATAATCAGCCAACAAACTCAAAAGAATTTTCACATAAATCTTCTAGTGGCGATTTTGATCAAAGTAGAGGAAATAAGCCTCATCAGAATTTTTCTTATGCTGAGTTTATGGAGGAGAAAAATAAAGGCCTATAATCATACGTGTGCAAATAAGTCCTTGCATGTGACTATTTTGGAAGAAGCGCCTGATCTAATAGATTTGGAGGACAGCATTAGTGGTTATGGACAGGATGTCTTGCCTAATGCAGATGAACCACTTTAACCTTTCTTATTCTTTCTTTCTTTTTTTGTTTTTTCAAATAGTTCAACACTACTCACTTGTGGACTTAGATATTCCACCAATCATGTGCAACAATAGAATGAAAGGACAATTGACTAGCAGGAATTCAAACTCATTGCCTCCTGTTTCAGTTCCATGTTATTTTAAGGCCACAATTAATTCATTTAAAAGCATAAGCTGATAGATATGCCCTACCATTTCCAAGTCTAATTATCAATGCTTAAAATCAATAGGCTGCAAATGAAATAATTGAAATAAAGCATACAACCAATGCTATAGCTAATTCTTTAGCATAATTCTGTAAGAACTTTCACAATGATAGATTAAACCTATAATTTTAAAACCATTAGTGATTTAATAACTCTAGAGATTATGGAAAAGAAGAAGACCTGGAGGGGATGTATCATGCTCACAAACATAAACTCTCATTCCACCCTGCATAGAATACACAGAATTAGTACCATGCTAGTTCATCACACCATGCATCAGAACAAAGATGAAAAACATGACAAACACAAGACACAAGTCATATTGATGAATAAAACTCATGTAAATTCCAGAAAAATAGTGAGAGTATACAAAAACCGAGCAAGAAGATAATGATAAAGAACTAATAGAAATGACAACTGTTATGGTCTGTTTTTCTGCCATTTCATTCTAATGAAATCATGTTTCTCCAAAATCCACAACTTACAACAAATAATGACCCATATTTAGGTTGCATGAATAATTCCAGAGGGAATTGATCTCCATAGCACTTACAAAAGCAGTCCAACTTCATGATCAAAATGTACTTCACATCACTATACTATAAAGAATATGGGCAAAGCAGATCTTAAGAGCTTGAAGACAGTGGTCCATTTCATCCTAGTTCCATTCATTACAATGCAGCTAATTAGATTGGTTTCTATTCTTAAACTATTTCCATATCTGCCCAAATCAGTAAGTAAAGATCAGCAACAGAATCAGCAATAAAAAACAAAGAAGCATGTTCAAAATAAGAAGTATCAATCTAAACTAGAAGCAGTGAACTGCCACAGATGTGCAGATGACATGGACTGTCGCACTATTATCTGGTTTTGAATAGAAAGATATCCATGGGCTAAAGAAGCCGGCCAATAAAATGTTGCTGTCTGTTTTATGCACACAAACCACCAAGAGCAAGGTGAGGGAGCATTTGCAGTTCCATAGGTATTATCTGAAGTTTCCACTCCTCATCTTCTTTTGCATGAGAGCATCATAGAACCCATGATATAAAGGGCATTAAATTTATCAATAACTATAGTTGTTGAAATGATAGGAAACTTGGAAATATTATAGAGTCACTATTCATCAAAGCACACAAAATTATGGCTTCAGCCTATTTTGGTTTAATATCCTAAGTTTGTGATGCATGCTCTCATAGTCTCACTTTGTCTGTGGTTATGAGAGTTTTGAACACAGCACCATTATTTTAGTGTTAGTTTCAAATAACTCAGCAATTGCTTTTTCTATTTCCTTAGTTTTTGTGCAAAAGGAAGCTCCCTCTACTTATTCCTACACATCAACACATTTACTAATTTCAACCCCAAAGTCTATCAATAATTTCATGCAAGCAATATATGCTGATCTACTTTGAAGATACTTTTTAGAACTTCTAATTCCAGAAAAGGAGAAATACTGAGCAGGAATCTACACAATTAAAAAAAACTTTTCTCTCTCTTAGCCATGTAGAGAGAGAAAATCCTCACTAGCTTTTACCCATTTCCACCTTCCTTCCCTCCTTCTTCTGTTCTCCTCTTTCCTACCTTTCTATTCTTTTCCTCCATCTCTTCTCCCCTAACCCCCATCCTTTCACCCTCCCTTTCTCCTTAACCTATACCCTTAGTTTTGTTCCTGTTTTTGTTTGCTGTTTTTTAAGTTAGGTTGCTTGGGTGCTGTTTGTTAGTTCTTGAGTTGTTTTAGAGTCTTTTAAGGTTTGTCAACAATGAGGACTTTTGTCCATCCGACCAAGATCTCCTTTGGCATTGTAGCAGCCACAGCCATGGCATTGAGATCAACATCTGCATCCAGTCAAGGCAAGCAAAAGAAGAAGTCTCCCTCTTCGGCTTCATCCAGAAGTCCACCAAGAACAAGTAGTGAAGTGGTTTTTGGTAAGAAGGGGAAGAAATCCAAGGTAGTTTCAAACACAGATAACAAGATCACTGAGATGTGTCCTTACTATCCACCATCTGAGCATAGTGACCTTATATGTGTGGAACTTAATTCATCGGTTTCACAATTTAGAGAAAAGATACCAAGAAACACCATTGTTGGGTACTTCCTTGGTCAGGATTTATCCTCTCTCTCTCAGTTTAAAAGATTGCCTTGAACTTTTAGGAGGAGGAAGGTTTGGTGGAGGTCCTTGCAAATGGATATAGTTTCTTTTTCTTCAAGTTCAAAGACACGTGTTCCCTTCCTAAGATCTTAGGGCAAGCTTGGTTGTTTGCAAACCAACCTATCATCTTAGAACGTTGGTCTTTGAGGGCAAACTACAATAAAGTAACAACCAAGGTATAAGGGCGAAAGACTAATCGAATCGTCTAATAACCGGTTCCCTCCGAAGTTTCCCTCAAGATAGCTGGAGCTTGGTGGCAAGTTCTATCAAGTAAAGCCAATGATTAGAGACAACGGGAGTGCAACGCCCTCAACTTATTCTCAAACTTTAAATAGGTAGGATAGCACAGTTGCTTCGCTGAACCGCGCTACAGAATCGAGAGCTCTAAGTGAGCCATTTTTGGTAAGCAGAACTGGCATTGTGAGATGAACTGAAAGCCAAGTTACGGTACCCAATTATATGCTAACCTAGATCCCATAAAAGGTGTTGGTTGATTAAGACCCCCTTTAAGTGGATCTAGTCATAGCAAGAAATGAAAGACTTAGATTTGTGAGGGCCTCTATGGAGATAAAAGCTGATACCAAGCTACCATTTACATTCACAGTAAAGAGAGCTAATGGTAAACTTGTTATGGTTGACGTAGAATACCAATATGTTCCACCTCACTGCTCAACTTACAAGGTGTTTAGGCATGCTTCCGACCAGTGTCATGGCCACAAAGTTTGCAAAGATGTGGTATCTAACAACCTCACAGATGTTAACAAGGAAAGGTTGGAACATCCAATGGACTTGAGACAAGGGCGAAACAAAAAGGGTGCTCGACAGTTCTCCAAAGGAATTATCATAAAGGAAAGGGACCATGCTCAGGTCCTCAAACTGATGACACCCACCAAAGAAGGATAACCATGCTGCTATTGAAACTTTATCCTCAGATTGGTCTTCATCTAGCTACTTAGCGATCGCAAGGGACTGTTCTCATGTGGTTCCTTTGGAAGTATGCTTGGATTCTATTAAGAAGGAAGCAATCCACATCAACCAAAATCTAATAGAATCCTCAAAATCTATAGTCCCAAAAATCAAAGAAATCCAAGTAAAGATGCAGTCCAATGCTAATTCCTTGTAGAACACTGTCAAGAAAAAGAAGAACAGGAAGAAGAGAGAAGGAAAGGCTAGAGTAAGCTCTAGCAACCATAAATCATAGAGCAGGCTTGCCCTTAGTTTGTCTTTTCTTTCTTTTTTCCTTTCTTTTTATTATGTTAGCAGTTTGAAATATTAAGGGGCTTACTGACTCTCAGAAAACAAAAGCAGTGAGGAGATTTTATGAATCTTATAAAATTTTATTATTGGGTTTAGTAGAGACAAAGGTAAAAGCAAATAAAGCTCCAACTTAGTGGTTAATAGTTTTGAAGTCTTAGACCATGGAATCCCATCCAAGTGATAGAGTTTGGGTTGCTTGAAATCCCCTAATATAGCAAGTAACAATAACCTCATCTTCTAGGCAGTACATCCATTGTCGATGCCAACGATTAGGAGAGGATGATTTGTTTTGGTTTACTTGTGTTTATAGAGCAACTTCAACTACTAAACAGTTGGTCTTGTGGTTGGATTTGTTGTAGGTAAAATCTTCTATACAAGGATCACAGTTACTTGTGGGTGACTTTAATGAATATCGTAGCTTTGAGGAGAAAATTGTAACGTTTGGAATTAAGCAATTTAACAAGTTTTGCTTTGAAGCTAAGCTTGAGGATGCTTGAACTATTGGTCCTCTCCATACTTGGACCGACAAATTGCATCATGAGGATGCTAGACAAAGTTTTGGTCGATTTAGAATGAATGAATACGTTTATGAGAATTGAAGTATTGGTAGGTCCTCCAAGTATCTTAAAGCATAGCTTACTCATTGTGAATCTCCAACTAGAAATGCCTAAGAGGAATACTCCGTTCAAGTTCTATGACTTTTGGAGCAAAGACCCTCTTTTTCTTCCCATAGTGGAGCAGATTTGGAGCATGAGGATAGAAGGTATTGCCATGTTTAGAGTTGTTTCAAAACTTAGATTACTCAAAAAGGAATCGAGAGATCTAAATAAGAAGCACTATTCAAACATCAGTAAAAAAGTAAACCTTAGTCTCAATTCACTAAAGAGCATACAACTTTCAAACCATGTCAATCCTTTAAATGCAGATTAGGAGTTGAAGAAGAGAAGATTTAAAGACTATTACTATTTTGTAGGTGCTGAAGTGTCCTTTTTGAGACTAAAATCTTCATAAACTTATTTGAAGCTAGGGGATAAAAACTCCTCCTTTTTCCATCATTCCTTGAAGCAAAAGCATTCACGTGATGGCATCCATTCTATAGTTTTAGAAGATGGTACTAAAACCTCTAACAAGAAGCAAATACATGAGGCAATAATTGCTTACTATTTGGGCCCATTGTCTTCGCCACCATCAACACCTTTGGGGCTAGATAGTGTCTCTTCATTTATGGAGAAGACAATTAGGCCGGAGGATTGGCCAAATCTCACTGAACTAGTAGACAACAAAAAAATCAAGGATACATTGTGGTCTCTTGTAAAGGATAAAGCTTTGGACCCGAATGGTTACAATGCTAATTTCTTCAAGTTGACATCGCATGTTGTTGGGGAGAAAATCAATTTGGTTATCAAAGATTTCTTTACCTCTGGAAAACTCTTAGAATCTATTAACTCTGCTTACCTTGTCCTTATCCCCAAGGTTAGAACTCCAAAATCCTTTGTGAACTTTAGGTCTATTTCATGTTGCAACATCCCGTATAATTACACTTATAAAATTATAGTGAATCACATTCACGGAGTCTTGCTAGGGCTTATAGAGAGAGAACAATTTGCTTTCATCAAGAGAATGAGAATCACTAACAATATACTAGTTGCCCAAGAGCTTATGCAAGGATACCATAAGGATTTTCACGGAGCTAGATGTGCTATGAAGATTAATATCACGAAAGCTTATGACCACATGAATTGGTCATTTTTAGAACGTCTTCTCATGGTTTTAAGTTTCCCTCCCATGCTCATCCGATGGATCATGGACTATGTCTCCTCTCCAAGATTCTTGCTGAGTTTAAATGGGAGTTGGTGGGTTTTCTTGGTAGTTCTCGTGGTTTAAAGCAAGGTGATCCCATCTTCTTGTACCTATTTGTATCGGTTATGAAGACTTTTTCTAACCTCCTCAAAAGACTTAATTCCAATCATGAGTTCAAACATTATTGGCACCACAAGAAAGAAAAGATCAACCATCTTTGCTTTGCACACGACCTTCTTATTTTCTCAAAAGGTGATTTACCTTCAGTTGCACTAATCAAATAGTGCTTAGCAGACTTCTTCTCACTATCAGGCTTAAGGGCGAGTCCTTCAAAGAGCCTCCTATTCAATAGTGGTATTGGTCCAATGGTGAAGTCCCAGATCGCTTCTTTAGTCGGCTTCAATGAAGGACAACTACCAACTAAATATCTCAAGATTCCACTCATTTCAACTAGATTGTCTCAAGTCCATTGCCAATACTTAGTTGAAAGGTTTGCATCCAGGATTAACACTTGGTCTACTAAATATCTGTCTTATGCAAGTCATATTCAGTTGATTAAAAGTGTACTCTTCTCCTTACAAGTCTATTGGGCATCCGTATTCATCCTCCCTAAGAGAATTCTAAAGTAGCTAAATGCTAAGATAAAGCATTCTCTCTAGAATGGATCAAATAAAGTAAAGCTTGAGAAGAGATGTTTTCCTAAAAGGGAAAGTAGTTTGAGGATTATGGATATAACGTTATCAAATAAGGTGACCTAGTTGAAGTACATATGGCAATCATACGTAGACTCGAACAGCTTATGGCCAAGTTAGGTAAATAGCTAAATCCTTAAGAGAAAAAACTTTTGGGCCATTTAGAATCCTACGTAAGGCTCTTAGTCATGACGCAAAATCCTTCAAGAAGATGAGCATCACCTTTATTCACATGGAGCATAAGGGATGGGAATAACTTCTCCTATAGTATGACTCATGGCACCATAATGGCCCAATTGCAAATTTGATAGGAGAGAGATCCATTTACTAAATGAGTTAGTCCATAGAGGCAAAGCTAAGTAAGATCATTGAAGGAGACCATTGAAGGAGACATATGGCAATGGCCAAGCGAGGAACATTAGAATACCATTAGATCAACTCTACCACCTTACGTAATGCCTAAGATGGGTGTTGAAGACTCATTTATTTGGTTAGCCGAGCCTAGAAATGGCTACACCATCAAATCAGCTTATGAACTCTTAAGACCAAAGCACCCTATCACACTGTGCCGCAACATTATATGGAACAAAGCTAACCTTCCTCGACATTCCTTCATTTTGTGGTTAGCATCCAAAGAAAAATTTCCAACCCAAGACAAATTGCTAAATTGAGGCATCATCACCCACAACCTTTGTCTGCTTTGTTCCACTAAAGAAGAAGAAGATCACAACAATCTATTTATTACATATGAATTCACTAGAGCAATTTGGCTAAGATCCAATAGGTTATCTTTCTTCAGCGTCTATGTCATCATTGGTGGAGAATTTCAAAAGACTTAGGTCCCCCAAATTGTGGAAGATTCCAGCAATAGTGATCTATCATATATGGAAAGAAAGGAACTTTAGACGCACAGGAGCTCAACCATCCTTAGCTTTTGCCTTGACTAGGATCATTTTGTCATATTTAGATATATAGTCTTGTGCACTTATTGTGCTGCCAAGTTTGTCATCCACAATCTTTTTGTTATTTTAGTTGTGGATAACCAACTTGGCCTCTTGTATATCCCAGCTGTATCTATTTTCTTTAAATTATATACAAATTCTGACCTTAGCCATAAAAAAAAAAAAAAAATTGTACACAATTACACTGCAGTAGCAGGTCATATAACCCCCAGGATTATTAAGGCTTCAACAAACTGCCATAATTCCACAACAGTAAGAAGAAAAAGCCAAAGTAGTGATACAACTTGAAGCAGTAAATTTTCTAAGACAACTTCAATAATTGATGCTGTCTGATTTGACACTTACATTAATGGGTGAATTCTGCAAGGATAATGAAATCGTCCCAGAGATGAGCAATAAATAAATTAATACTTCAGCTGTTCCTTATTGTATAGCGAGAAAAAAAAAAAAAAGAAAAGAAAATGCATAAGCCAGCCAATCAATGAATAAAAAGAGAAGTACATTTGTCCAAGCACAATAACTCTTTCACATTTATCCCCATAAAAAAATACATACAAAAGATTGAGCTATTATAGCTAGGTGGACAGATTTAGCAAAATATTGATCTTCTTTGGGACCAACTCTGCATTTGAACCTTACCCAGAAAAATTATTCCTTGCCCAGAAAAGCTCTTCAGTTGAACAAAATCTTCAATCGTCCAACTTTTAGGTAGATTGTGTAAATATTAATGTTACATCTAGGGATTTAAGAACACAATTCAGCAGAGAAGACACCTTACCCCAATGAGCAGAAATCAGTACAGAGCCAATACTCCCTGCTAGGGCACTCCAGAGTCTTGACAGAGAAGCCAACAATTCTCTTCTTCTCTCTCAACAGACTTTCCCTCCAAATGTAAATTTCTGCTTAAACTAACTTCCTACTTACAAGTATTTATAGTCCCTTATTGTCCTATTTACCATACCACCCTTGCTAAAAAGGACCTACAACACACAATACACTACTACTAACAACAGCTACTACATACGTACAGTACAACACACAGCACAGAAACAACATACAATGCAAGTACAACACACACCGCACAATACAGCACAAGTACAATACACACACAGCACCCCCACTTCAACCCGCACGTTTCCTATACACTTCAAAGGTGGTTTATGAACTCGTGGGGTCGTATTAATAACCCCTCCCTTAAGATTGTCTTTGTCCTCAAGGACAAAATCTAGAAATTGTAGTTGAATGGCCTTTGTGTCTTCCCAAGTAGCTTCATTGGTAGATTGATCAACACATTGTATTAAAACCTGAGGTACTTCAAGAACCTCTCTCACTTCATACCTTCATCCCAATACCTTGTAAGGATGTTTAACTCTCCAAGATCTACCGTAGATAAGTCCGTTGGAAGAGTGGAAGAAATAGGAAATGTACCATGTGACTTGTTGTGGAAAGAGACATGAAAAACAGGGTGAATGCGACAATCCAAGGGCAACTTCAATCTATAAGCAACATTAGCCACTCGAGCAACAATCTAAAATGGCCCATGATATCGTGGAGCCAATTTAATAGTAGGCTTGGAAACCACTTTAGATTGTATTTCAAGTTGTAACTGAAGAAAGACCCACTCCCCAACCTCATATGTCACATGCCTACGATGTTTATTGGCTTGATGGCAGCTCCGCAGTTGTGCCCTCTCCAAATTCTCTGCAACTTGACCAAAACAGCATCTCTGGAAACCAAGGCAACCCGAACAGCAGGGCTATGAATTTCCCCAGATAAGTAAATAGGAACAGATGGAGGAGGATGCTCATAAACCACTTCAAAGGATGTCATTCCAGTAGAAGAATGACAGGAAGTGTTGTAAAAGAACTCAGCCCAAATAATCCAACTTGCCTACGAATTAGGTTGTTCAAAAGCAGAACATATCAAATAATATTGAAGACTCCTTTTCAACACTTCAGTTTGACCATCCATTTCTGGATGATATTGTGCGCTAAAATTTAATCATGTCCCTTGCAAAGAGTACAACTCCTTAAAAAAATTACTAACAAACAAGGGATCACAATCCGAAACTATAGTACAAGGAAATCCATGTAGCTGCACAACTACTTCCTTCATAAAAACATCTACTACCAACCATACTATATAGGGGAGTTTAAGAAGCAAAAAATAACCATATTTTGAAAAATGGTCAACTACAACAAGAAGAGTATCAAAGCCTTCAAAACAAGAGAGACTCATGATAAAATCCATGGATATAGCCTCTCAAACGGCCTATAGAATAGATAATGGATTAAGTAACCCAGCAAGTGACAAATTTTGTACTTTATCGCATTGGCAAACTGCACACAAAGCCAAAAACTTAGCTACATCATTCTTCATCCCAACCCAATATAAGTGAGCTGTCAGTCTCCTATAAGTCCTCACATACCCACCCTGTGCTCCCACATTTGAAGCTCGAAATTCATGTAAAAAATGTTGCACCCATGAGGAATTTGCTGGAATTATCAAGCGACCAGAATAACACAACGTATCATTAATTAAATGATACCCTGTTCTAGCATCTTTTCCTCATTTAACAATAAAACACCATCCCAAAAGATAATGCCTCCAATGTTTGGTAATAAGAACCAGCGCCATTAACTCTTTTTCATATGTAGACTGTCAAAGTATGGTTTGATAACGCCTTACTGAAATAAGCTATGGGATGTGAATTTTGCACCAACACAGCCCCTAAACCAACACCAAAGGCATCGCATTCCACAATAAATGGTTGCTCAAAATTAGGCATAGTCGAGATAGGCGCTTGGACTAACACCTGCTGCAATTCATGAAATGCAAGAGTTGATTCATCAGTCCATTCAAAGGAGTCTTTCTTCAAGAGTGCAGTAAGTGGCCTTGCTATCTTGCCATAATCGCAAATAAATTGGTAGTAATACCCAAAAAGTCCTAGAAATCAGGACAAGGTTTCAAGAGATTTTGGGATTGGCCAATTCCGCACACTTTGCACCTTGGCTGAATCCATGGCAACACCCTTAGCTGATATGATATTCCTAAGTTACTCCAAAGAATCTCTACCAAACACACATTTCTTCTTATTAGCAAGAAACTTATGATTCCGCAACAAGCTCATGACTACACACAAATGCTCCAATAGTTAAACCATATTTACACCATAAATGAGAATGTAACAAAAAAAACTAACACAAACTTGCATAAATATAGTCTAAATAAGTCATTCATAGTAACTTAAAAAGTAGTTCAGGCATTAGTCAAGTCAAATGACATTACCAAAAATTCATAGCGGCCTTGATGAGTTCCGAAGGCCGCTTTAGGAATATCATCAATATGAACTCAAATTTGATGATATCCAAAACATAGGTCAATTTTAGAAAAAATAGTGGCTCCATATAATGCATCCAATAACTCTTCAATCACCGATATAGAATATTTATCAAGTACTATAGCATTATTCATGGCACGACAATCAACACAATAGCACCCTAACCCATATTTTTTCTTGACCAATATCATTGGACAAGAGAAAGGACCAACACTTAGTTAAATTATACCTGCACTCAACATATCCTTAACCATGCGTTCAATCTCATCTTTTTAGACTTGTGCATATCTATATGGGCACACATTAATTGGTCCAACTCTCCTTTCAAAGGAATATGGTGGTCAGTTTCACGTAAAGAGGGAAGCTCCTTCGGATCATTAAACACATCAGCTAATTCAGCTAACAACCCTTCCAGTGCACTGTTCTCTTCCGCAATTGAAGCCCCAAATTTCCACAAAGATGAACTCCACAGCAGACTACAATATTCCCAATCCTCCATTTTTATAAGACTTTTATAAGTATTAGAAGATTTTTGTAAGGAAGAATCAACAAGCAGCACATATTCCCTATTTCCTCAACTGATTTTCATACACATGGTACCCCAATCAACCTCGATTTCACCCAACGTTTGCAATCATGCAACACCTAAAATAATTTCCACTACTCCTAACTCAAAAACATAACAATCAACCTCGATTTCTAAAGTTCCCACCATCAGCTGCAACTTTGGACAAAAGCCCTTAGAAGTCACCCCATGACCATTTCCCAATTTTACCACAAAGGGTAATGTGTCATCAATTTTCAACTGTGATTGTTCTAGTAACTGTTGGGAGATAAAATTGTTACTTGCTCCGCTATCAACAAGAATAGAAACAGGAGTGCCCAATAGCATACCATGGAATTTGAGTGTTTTAGGGCCATTAAATCCATTAAGAGCTAATAAGGATAGCTCCAAATTATTCTTTCTGTCAATGAACTCAGAATAGGTTGTTTGTTTGGGCCACCCAATATTGCCACTTCAAACATTTGAGGCACTAGCAAACATACTTGAACCAGTTTCCTTAATGTGGATAGGTGGTCTAGTATTGGACATCCAAATTTCTGCTTGTGTTGCTGCTTGAAGGCTTCCATTGCCAATTGGCCAGTACAACAGCTGATGAAGTAGAAAATTGGTTAGGTTTAGATAAATACCCTGATGAAGGTGCAGAAGTTATTCGACTCTTAGGCGAAATAAAATTCCCTGCTCATACTCCTACTCAATACTCCAAGATAGTCCTATGTTGTCTGCTAAGGATACTGGCCAAAGAGTTTGAAAACACGTATGTACGTCGTCCCTTATTCCCCATAAATAGTATCACAACAACTGCATCTCAGTCAAATCAGGGACTTGCAAGGTTAGGGTTTCAAATGCCTCTACGAAAGCAGTAGCAGTAGAGGTTTGTCTAAGTGTCGACAAACACACATAAGGATTTCCTGCTCTTTGGCCAGCATGTCTCGACAACAACTCAAACCTACATGTTTCCCAATTCAGTTGATTTACCCTTCACTTAAGCATCTTATACCAGTATATAGCCTTTCCTTTTAAACACATCACGGCCATGGAAAACTTTCACTCCCCTTTGATCGCATGGATCTCGAAATATTGTTCGATTGTAGTCAGCCATAGTAATGGACCCTCACCTTCAATGAAGGTAGCACTGCAGCCATTGTGTTATTTCCATCCTCATCATTTTCCACCATTAAAGTAAAATTAGAAATATTAGCATCTCTTCTTCCCCCTAAGACATTGCATGAACTCATGTTATCACTAGATCCAGACGTAGACTCTTGAATTCTTTTCAATTTTTCATTTTGCAGTAGATTCTTGCATAAATTCTGCAAGGTAGTTTGCATTGATGCCACTGATGCTTCTAAACCACTGATTGATGCTTTCAACATAGCATTACTAGCTTTCAACATAGCATTACTAGCATTCACATTCCTCTCAACAATACATACACAACACCCCAACTTCAACCCACACGTCTCCTATACACTTGCAAAGGTGGTTTATGAACTCGTGGGGTCCTATCAATTAATTATTATTATCATTACTCAAGTCAACATGCAACAAAAGGGACAGTCTTTACAATTTTTAGACGCTCACAATTGGATCAAAATTTGGCATGATAAAACCTGAATTACAAAAGACAGAAAATTCTATTTTAGGAAATCTCATTGCTTTCCATATTTGTATTATTACGAACTGAACATTGGACTAATTGTACTAAATAAAGCATCAGTTGTGAATTTGAACTGAAAACAATTTAAATTGAATTCTAGGGTTTCCGTTTATAAAAGGAAAATCCTAATCAATACCCACATTTCAACTCAAAGTTAATAAAAACCCCAAGTTCCACTAATTTAAACAAGAAGTTTCACTCTAATGCAATCATAAAATAATGCTTGCTAAAACGTCAACTAATTTACAGAGAAACAAGGGGCAATTTAAATTTAAAAAAAAAAGGTTAAATAAATAAATATTAACATGGGAGTATATAATTCACGCAGGCTCCTGCCTCCTAGGGTTTTTAAGGGGAAAAAACATTAAGGAAGTAAAGGAAGGAGTGATCACCGGATTAGAAGAGAGAACAGTGGAGGAAAAGCAGCCTCGAGAAGGAAGGTTGGACAGGAATTTGGCAGCTGCTTGATTTTCATCTGGCTGATGATTCGACGAACCTTCCATTGTATCTGCCGATTCTCTCTTTCTCACTCTTCCCCTCTGTCGGCACACGGGCATTTTATATATAGTTGAGTGAGTGTATGTATGTATGTATACACACCAAGAGAAGAAACTGAGAAAAGAGGGAACTTTACATACTTTTCGAGTAGTGTAGACTGTAGAGTTCTATCGTGGAATCAGTCAGTGAAGAGGAGAATGAAAACTGAGACCGAGACTGTAAGCCACACGACACGGTCCGGCTGTCGGCGGAGAAGAGCGAGCGAAGATGAAAGGAAATTAATTGACCCGGTCGCTCCTTTTATTAATTTCCTCACTCGGACGGACCAGCACCCAGAGATACGCAGTCGGAAAGCAAAGATACGAAATCACACAGCCAAAAGTAAACTACTATGTCTAAAATGAATATTATCGTTCCCGATGGGGTGGTTCATCCATACGTGTAAAATGATTAAATGTTAATAAAGAAAGTCGAACTAAATTGGAGTAGGATTAAATTAGCCATATAAATGTTAAAATAAAAGTCTTATTTATATATAAAATAATAAAATTATGTAGTTTATAGAGTTTTTAATAATTTATTTTTCATTTTTCTTGAATCTCAATTTATCTTTTTTCTTAAGTAAATTTGTGTTTTCTCTAGTAAAAACCAAAACAAAATGATACATTCTAACCTAGAAAACCCATTGATAGATAAGGGTTTAGTGGCTTGATTAAGTGATGATTATCATGGCAATGGTGGAGGAAAAGACTTAGAAGAGCCAAATCGAGAGACATTATCTCCGAAGGTTTTTTTGCTTTTGGAGATGATGTTGGTGATGATAAGGACGATAAAAGAGATTGAGTTTACTTACGTTCTTGGTTTTCTTCATCGCCTTCGTTTTTTAGTGAAGATACCATTTTAAGTAAAATAGAACTTTAATCTTGTTGAAAAAAGTAATAGAGTTGAGGTGAAAGTACGAAGGAAAGAATAGGTATAGGAGAATCTCGATGGGTTATTCACTATTCATCATTTGAGTTATAGATTTGGTGTCTACTAAGTATTAGAGCTTTAATTTAAATCCAATGCCATTTCTTTTCTTTTTGTCTTTGTGTTGTTCCGCTTCATAAAGTCAAGCTTTATTTATTTATTTTGTCAATATTATTTTTTTTTTCTTTTCTTCTTCTTTCTTTCAATTAAGTGATTTCATTAATTTTAAGAAAAAATTGTGAAATTTGATAATTGATAGCATATTTTGCTCTAAGATCATTACTATGCTATGGTTCAAGGGTAGTAGAATTAGACCTTAAACCACCGATTCAATTAAATTGGCCCAAGCTTGGCTCCTTAAGGACTAGTCCCAGTTCACTCCTTAGTCGACTTGTGAACCAATGGTTTAGGGCTAATTCTAAATCGAGTTGAACTTGTAGACACCTCATTTTTGTCCGTTGTATATTTTAGAATTTTTTTGGGAATAGGAAAAAGTGTTCTAAGTTAGAATAAAAATAAAAAAATAGAAAATTTAGAAAAAGTAAAGAAAAAAAGAAGAAGAATTAGATAATTTAAAATGGAATAGGAAATTTTAATAGTTTTAATATGTTTTTAGGGTCTTAAATAATAAAAATAACAAAAATATTATTAAGTCTAGCCTTAGATTTAAATCAGACTCAGGACGACTTAATTCATATATGCAATTTAATTATATATAAGAATAAAGCATAGGCTAATGACCTAATGAAAAAAACTATAAGGACACTTATAGACGATCGGAGTTCAAATCTTATAAGGAACATGTGTTCCTTTTACTTCTTGGCACATTGAAGACATGAGTATAACTCATGTTTTTCTTTTTTTCTTTTTTCCCTCGTAAACTTGAACTCGCAAATCCAGCAGTTGGATCCATGCTGACAGCCATCTTTAATGACCCTATCTACAAGATTTTACTAATTTGAAGGTAAAATATTGTAAATTGTGTAGGATACTTTTGAACTAAACTCGAAACAAGTTTGTATTCATCTAATTTAAAATCAAAATTGTCCTCGAGAAAAAGCTTAAGATCCGAGACTAGTAATCCTGGTTGACTTAGCCATAGATGATTTTTTCTAAGCTCGTTTCTGCTTCAAATAGTATAATTAGGAGCTATGGTGTTTGTTCCTGGCATGAAGAAATCATTTAAACCTACAGACACATACAGTGATTTGTGTTCTCTCTCTAGCTTAGCTTCCTTTCTCTCTCTAAGCCTAAGTTCTACTATGCTTATTTGCAAGACAAACCACTACCTCCAGGAGTAAGCTGAGCTACTAATTGTAGATAAACATCGATCTCATCCCTTGTCGTGACCCTAAACTCTACAATTACCACTAAACCTTAACCCTAGTGCGAGGCCTAACATGAACCACTACTTCTAGCTACCTCTGTGCTAAACTAAACCCATTACCATACTCACCACATCTAGCAACCCAAGTCCTAACCACCACTCGTATGCCAATAACCATTCCCTTGGTCATCCAACACCATCATCGGCCACTTTTTGTCTAACAACCTCAAACCACCACCAAACAATGAGGCATCTTCCCTATACCTCCCTTTCTTAATAAAATTTGCATGAAACCCTCTTTCTTCGCTCATTTCGACTTTTGAATCTATCAAAAACACCCCCTTCGCTAGTTGCTTAATCTCATACTCAAAAACTGACCTGAATCTAAAGCACAAACTAAAACTTGCACTAAGTTTGACCCGATCCAAGCTCCAAAGTTCGATCCAACTATTACTGCGAAGCCTAGTCCATTCTCCCTTTAGGTTGATTTAATTTGTTGTTTTGATTATTAGTATCATAAATTTTTTTCTTTCTCCTTCTCATTAGGTTGTAATTTTTAAAAAAAAGTAAAGAAAAAAAAAAGGGGAATGGGGGAGAAGCTTTATTTTTTTTATTTTATTTAATTTTTTATTTTTATCTCTTTTTGTTTCGATATACAAGTACATAAAATAAAAAATAATAACAATAAATAAATAAACAAGTAAAATAAAATAAATAATGAGCATATGAGTTTTGTAACCTAAAAAAATCATTTTCCAAATAAATAAAAAAAATAAGTAACCCTTATTCTAAAATTAGAGTCACTTTAGAATTTTATAAAATAAAACACTCAAATTTAGAACCTTTTTTAGAAAGTTCTTTAAATAAAATTAAAATGGCTAAAAACTTATAGCTAACTATTTTCAGAATTAAAACCAACCAACAAATTAAATACCATCTTGTTGTTGCATTGAAACATATAAATATTGACTAATCTGGCTAACATTGAAATTGGTAAAATGAAATAGTTGGATAATTGAAAAATGAGATTATTCAAGAATACACATTGAATGCTAAGATTATGCATTGAATTTGTCGTAGTAGATCTAGAATCAAAAAAGTGTTTGTGATTGTTCCAGAAGAAATGAGTAGAGGTAGAACAGT
Organism: Lumnitzera littorea; assembly: GCA_024138015.1. Taxonomy (NCBI): domain Eukaryota; kingdom Viridiplantae; phylum Streptophyta; class Magnoliopsida; order Myrtales; family Combretaceae; genus Lumnitzera; species Lumnitzera littorea. The sequence continues at coordinate 117,372,856 of JAMXBB010000004.1, read as the reverse complement.
TATTGTATGAGGTCTACCCAATACTATATGCAAAGGTGCATAATAGATCAATATGAACATCATGAGCTGTCCGTTCTCGTGTATCATGGAAATTCTTCGAAATGCAAGAATCAAATAATTCTTTATAGTGGAAGAAAATATCTCTGATTTCCCCTTTGAAAAAATTCTTCTTTTTAGTTTCCAAAGAAATGTTCTTATCTTGACTTAAACGATGCACTAATCCTTTAAATTTGGTACCAATAGGTATCGTCCCTCCTATAACAACGTTCTCTTTTAGGCTTTTCAACCAATCGATACAACCTCGGAAAGCAGCTTTGGCTAAAACTCAAGTAGTTTCTTGGTGATCTAGTTTACTTAAACTTTTTTTGGAAAAGTGTTTAATATCACAGGCTAGTAACTAAATTAGAATCAATCCTACTAATTGATTCTAATTTGATCATTTTATTTGAGTTTTACCGGGTGATGACTTTGTTTATTTTTAAAAACAAGAAACCGAGTTTTTCTTACTTTCAATCGAGGATTAAATTGAATGGGCTTAAGGTTTGATTTTAATCAAATTAAGGAAAACAACATAAACCGAAAAATATTAGGTTTGATAGCTTGGTGACTCTACTGGGGATGTTAAGAAGGCTAACTACCTAAATGTTCCAAAATTAAGATTATTCTTTTCAAAAAGTACTTAAGTTGTATTTTAATCATATAAATTTTCTTTTCTTTTTTATTGTTATACCTGTGCTAACCCTTTCAGTTCACCTACAAGTTTATCTTGGGGGGAGGGGATTTATTTTCTGTGAATCATATGTATGGTAGATATGATCAAAACTAAGCTACCCTAGGATCTTAGGAGGGGTCCATTACGTAAGCTTTAAATGTTGTGGGGTAACCACCTTTTGATGCCAATTAGGCCACTACAATCAAATTTCGATATGATTAAGGAACCGTTTCCTTAAAAATGTGTAAGGTCACAAAACTTGAAGATTTTTAGAACTTACCCTATTGCATGCATAAAACCCTATTTAAAAAATTAGTAAGAATCTATAATGTGGCAAAGGAGAGAAAAATTAGTTGCAACTGTAGAGCCATTATAATCCTCTTGTTTTTCCTTCTTTAACATGACTATTGTAAATTCTCTTGTAAATATTTTTGTAAGTACCCTTGTAAAGATTGCATGTTTAGTATAGGTTTCTAATGAAAATTTGACTCTTGTAGAAATGGCTACCTTTGCACAATATACTTTCAAGAAGATCCATGTCCACCCACCTTATAAGTGTTAGAAGTCACTAGAAAACTGGTTTCAACTTTTTAACCTTGACAAGCAAGAGTTCCTTAAGAATAAAATTGGGCCTATCCTATCTGATACGGATCAAGGATCGATTATATGCTCTCAAGCCTGAGAGCTCTCTCAAGTGGTTCGTCGAGTTATCTAAGGTAAGTTAAGCATCGAAGATTAGTGCTTACTTTAGTCTAATTTGTCGAGCTACTTTTCTCTCCAAGCTATCCAAGATGTTGCCGATGTGATCAACCAACGTGTCAAACCAAACCCTCCACTAAACAGTAGTCTAAGCACCAAAATCTGAATACAACAATCTCTACATTACCAAAGCTGAGCTGAACTATTAGGAGTTAACCATCTAAAGGTGACCTTTTTGTGAGACATCCTTGAGCTAACCCCAATCCAGCCCCCAGCAGTTAGGGTATTGAACTTCTGGCGCCGAACTTACCTGAACAGAGGCCCACCACTGCTCGGCTCACTATACTGTCAAAATCATAGAGTAAAATGCACATGCGTCGTCCTTTTTGAAAACCGTACTATCCTTACTGACTAAAGACATTTGCTGCGCATGATTTCGTATTTTCTCTGTAAATTATTTTCCTTCTTTTTGGCAAATAGGGATCCATTTTTATAATTTTTTGTAACGCAGAACTTACCCTAACATGGTACTATAAATAATCATATAATATAATAGCAACATCATCATATATAAAAAGATATACACTGAACTTTTACCCTCTCTTAAGTTAAGTGTCCTCTTGCTTACTCTTGAGTTACTCTTATCTAGTCCATTCGAGCGTAAACTAGTGGCGAGTGATCTCCAGCCATACTTATGTATCATAGCAGGTGTGACCTGAGCTCGTGTGAGGTGTTGATGTGTCATATCTATCATCTATGAATGGGAACCCTTGTTTACGCTCGATTATCATTTACTCTTCAAGCTATCTTGTGGCTTAGACCCATCCTTTTAGTTATGCATGATATTGGGTTCATGTGTTCATCCATGAGTCCGTATCATCTTGGTATCAAAGCTTAGCTACGTTTAAAGTTGGATTTTGCTACTGTGTTCTTTCAATAGTTTTTCACTACTCTCATGTGATAGATGTTTTATTGTTCACATTGGAGTTTAGTAGTTGAATACTGTTTTATACTCTATTTTTCCCCTATTTTCGATATGTAAAATAGAATGTGGTTGACTGTTTATTTGATTGTCGTTGTGAAGTAACCATCAATGTTCGACTCAAGTGTTCAAGGAACTTTGAGAAACCAAGAAAGTGGTACTCAACATAGCCAAGGGCAAGAAAGAAGCTTCACTCCTTAGTTAGTAAATGATCAATTGGATAGGCTTACCAATTTGATAGCTAGTTTGGTGACTATTATACAAGAAGATAGATAACGAACTAAAAATAGCCCTACTAGAGAACGTAAATAGCAATAGCAAGGTAATGGTCAATTTGGCTGAGTTAATACCTCAGCTCGTCCATCCCAAGCTGAAGAAATTGGTAGGGATGCTAAACAAAGGCTTGCGCTTGAAGAGATCAAGGAGGAAGTAGAAGGGGATGACAAGGTAGAAGAGTATTATAAGCTTGAGGAAAGAAACACATGAGCCCCTAGAGTTGAAGGATTAAAGATGCATATTCCAAGTTTCTTTGGAAGTAGTAATGCTAAGGACTACCTGGATTGGGTACATAAGATTGAAAAGTAGTTTAAATGCCACAAAGTGCTCGATAATGTGAAAGTCAAACTTGTTGTGTTGGAATTCGCTGGTTGTGCCGCCTTATAATGGAAGAACTTGCAAGCTACTAGAAAAAGGGAAGGAGAATGAGAGATTAGGAGTTGGGATGATATGAAGAGAGTTATGTAGAGAAGATTTATGCCGACCTATTATCTGCAGGATGTCTTCAAGAGACTATAAGAACCGAGACAAGGAGGATCAAGTGTGGATACTTACGTTAAGGAAATCTAGATGCTAATGATCTGATGCAAAGTCGTAGAGCCCGAAAACCAAAATGTGTCTTGATTCGTGGGCAAACTAAAGTATGAGATTAGGGATGTCTTGGAAACCTTGGACATTAGAACACTTGAAGACGCAATCCTAACCGCCTAAAGGATAGAAAGGCACTGAATAGGAAGATTACGAACACCCATCAACCGTCCTGGTAGTAACTGACCTATTCTGAGCAAACCTGTGCAAACGGAACTAAGCAAGGCCATTGGGACATAACCTACTCAAACTACCCGAGCAAAGGAGAAAAAACCCTCAAGGAAGTTTGAGAAAGGCTAGAGTTCAGTGAGGAAGATGAGTGAGATCAAGTGTTTCAAATGCTAAGGATTTAGACACATGGCCGCTTAGTGTCCAAACAAGTGAACAATGGTGATCAGAGGCAAGGCACCGACCATTGAGGTTGATAGTATTGATGAGGACGTAGAGGAGTTAAAGGAGGATGGATAGACCGAGCTATCCAAGGAAGAAGTTATCTATAGTGAGAAAGGAAACTTCATGCCAACTGCTTTAGTGTTGAGGAGGACAATAAGTGTTAGTCTCATACCCGAAGACAAGTAGAGAGAAAATCTATTCCTTATTGCATGCAAGGTGAATAACTCATTGTACACGCTGATTGTTGACAATAGAAGCTACACTAATGCAGTCTTTGCATTTATGGTCCAGTAGCTAAAATTACCAACCGTGTTTCACTCAAAACCTTATAAGCTTCATTGGCTCAATGATAAGGGAGCCCTATAAGTGAACAAACAGGTGTATGTGCCAATTTATATTGGTAAGTATCGAGATGAAGTGCTTTATGATGTGCTGCCCATGAGTACATACCACCTTCTACTTAGACAACCATAGATGTTTGACCAAGTAATCATATATGACAGTAGGAGAAACACATGTTCTATAGAGCATGAAGGGAGAAGGTTAAAATTGAGTCCCATGACTACTGAGCAAGTAAAAGTCATGTAATCCTAGCTTAGTTGAACCTTGAAGAAAGAGGCTTTGGTATTGACCCAAGCCAAACTGAAAAGAGAAATGGAGTTGGAGGGACTGACCTATCTGCTTGTCAAGAGGCTTCTAGATATGAGACTTAGGGAAGAAGAGCTACTGACCAAAGTAAAAACCTTACTGGAGGAATTTGCCGATATGTTTCTGGAAGAGCTACCTAATGGTTTGCCCCCGATCCGAGGCGTCGAGCATGTGATTGACCTATAGTCAGGAGCCATACTGCTAAACAAGCTTGCCTATAGGCTAAACCATGAATAGGCTACTTAATTGCAAAGGTAAGCAGACAACCTCATGAAGAAAGGATATGTACGCAAGTCCCTGAGCCCCTGTGCTGTGCCGGCCTTATTAGTATTGAAGAAGAATGGTTCTTGGAGAATGTATATGGATAGTCGAACAATCAACCGAATCACCATCAAATACAGGTATTTCATACTCAGGTTTGATGACATGCTAGACGAGTTAAGTGAAGCAAGAGTGTTCTTTAAGATCAACCTTAAGGCTAAGTACCATAAGATTCAAATGCATGAAGGCGATGAGTGGAAAACTGCATTTAAGACATGATATGGTTTATATGAATGGCTTATGATGCCATTCAAACTGTCCAATGCATCGAGCCGTGCTTGATGAATCATGTGCTTCGAGAGTTACTCTGAAGATTTGTCATGGTTTATTTTAATAACATTATAGTATACAATCCCGACTTGGAAACTCACTAAAAGCATCTCCGACAAGTGCTTGCGAAACTCCGAACTAAATAACTCTATGCTAATTTGAAGAAGTATGATTTTTATTGATCTGAGGTGATCTTCTTAGGCTTTGTTTTGAGTGGAGGTAGCATCTAAGTTGATGAGGAAAAGATAAGAGCAATCATAAAATGGCCTGAGCTGACTTGTTCTGTCGACGTGAGAAGTTTCCACTACCTAGCATCGTTCGATTGTCGATTTATCAAGAACTTCAGTACAATTGTAACCCACTCATCGAACTCTTAAAGAAGAATGCTGAATTCAGATGGGGTGAGAAAGAGCAGAAGAGTTTTGAGAATGTGAAGGAGAAGCTAACTACTGTAAGACCCACAATCAGCTACTTACAATCTAGCTTATAAAATTTAGGGCAATTAGTTAAAGGATCTATTCGAGCCTAAATTATCAAATAAAGTTAGAAATATTAGTAAAAGCGATCCCGTAAGTTCAAATTTAAGAAAATAAGTAATAAAATAAAAGAATATAAAATTTTCAAATTTTAAGTATATTACTCATTATTTATTAAAAATGTGTAAAATACATTCTAATAATTAACGAATTGTTAGAAATAAATTATAAGTATACTAAAAATCATAGAATGACCTAAATAATATTTAGGAATATTTATTTGTACTATATATGAATTTACATGTAGGTAAAAATATGCATAATTACTGAAAATATGCGAAATGTGCTAAAAATAATGCTAAATAATTAAAGAAAATTCATAATTAATTAAAGAAAAATAAAAAAATAAGGAATAATCCAAATTTAGGTCGTGGCAACTGGGGAAAAGAAGAAAAAATTCAACCAATTAAATTAGAACAACACAAAAGGCAAATTAAAAGAAGATAAGGCAATTGTCTAATCAAATTAATACAAAATAATTCCCCAAGACCTTTATAAATACTTCAAATGTTTCAGAAGCTCATTTTGGATGTTTGAAATTGAAGAAAATTAGAGAGAGGTGAAATTGAAAGGAAATTAGGATTTTACAAAAAATTTGTACAATTAGGGCTTTGGAAAGAAACCCACATCCGACGACCACTTGGAAACAAACGATCGCCACTACACTACTCCACCACTACCGCTTAACTTGGTCAACACCCCTAGGGCTACCGTTAGTGGCTAGAATCTCAATGGCCAGGTGAGTCCAATTTCAACCTGATTTTGTAAAATTTATTAAAATTACTAATTTTACCTAGAAAATTATGAAATTTGTTATTATAATGTTTTATTATATGTAGATTTAAGGAAAAATAGTACTTAAGTTTAATCGTGTTTGTAAATATAGGGTGCTTAAGAAATTAAACAAAACCGAGCATATTTATAATTAAAAATAAATAGGCTTAAGAGTGTAGTTTAAAGGTCAAAATTTTTCTCTAGACTATTTAGGTGATATAAAATAATGCCACAAAGCCCTTTTTCAAAAATTAATTTTTTAAATTTTTAGGTCTTAAAATGATGCATAAAATGAATAAATTAGAGTTAATTAAGTAATTAATTGGGTAATTACTAATTTGATGCACAATTATATGTTTTAGGACATTAAAATCTGATAAAGTATAATAGTTGTAACATTTAGAGTGTTAGATGTAATTATTAGGATAATTATGTAGTAAATAAGTAATATAAAAGAATAGTAAATTTTAAGTTAATCTTGTAAATTAGGATAATTAAGTGTAAAATCTAATTTGGGATGAATTTAGACATTTTGAAATGTTAATTGATGTTAAGAGATGATAATTAGAGTGATTGAAATATTATATGTGTATTATGTACATAATAGGTGATAATACATAATATACAATTATTGGAAATATAATAAATAGAAGATATTAGAATAAAAATTGATATTATATAAATAATAGAAATATATAATAAATCAGATAGAAAACTTAAATTTAGGTAATTATATGAAAAATGTAAAAATTTCTTACCTCAAAAGTAAATTCGATATACTAGTAAGGATTTAAGTGTACTAGGTGGAATAAAATACTAACTAGGGGTAATTATAGTATTTAGTATACCCGAAAATAATATGATTAATTTCACATTATAGGTTAAAACGAGTTTCTAGGATTCATGTAAAAACTGTATTTAGAAATTGAACTATAACTTAATTTAGAAATCGATGTGGAAACTAAAACAGAACCTAGCCCCAAACCGAAAATAATTGTAAAAGATTTGAGAATCTAGATAATTAGACATATTAAACCTTAAACCAAAGATAATAATAAGTGTTATAGGATAAAACAAACCTCTAACAATTATATGAAAAATGAGACAACGTTGGTATTATAGGGATTATTGGCGATGAATTGAACAAGTCCCACCTCGAGTGAGCAAGCGAGAAGTCGAGGTAACTTGGGATTAATAAGTTACTATATTTTAGAGGTTTAAGATTATACTTGGTTATTCTTGTTAGATAGTTGTTAGTGTATATGTACTTGATTATGAATGATGCTATGATTTTGTTTGTTATTCTGGCTTATATTGTATGAAATGATCGATCACCTTAAATTGGACTTAACAAATATATAACTTGTAACCATAAATTGGACATGCACAGTAACCCATTAGGGGAAACTTAGGATTTTCTGGCCAAATATTGACCCCTTCAAAAGGGATAGCGCTGGATAACATAATGGGTCCCTTTTTCATCTTTAGTTGAACTAAGTGACAGGTGAGGAGGTCGTGATAAAAGTGAAGTCAATGGTTCGAAGGTAGTTGTGGGAGGAATGGTATCTCAATTGCACAAACCTGAGTTTGGTTGTGAGCTGTTGCATTAACGGCAACTCCTTAACCCGGATTAGAGCGGGCGCAATTTCTCTAGTCTCATGACAGGCCAAACAACGTCGTGCAATGGTATTTGCTTGAACATGCATTGCATCTAATGATTTGGTTGATAACCTTATTTGTGTTTGTGGTATAGTTTTAAGTCTCTATCTTAACTTACTGAGCTGTGGTTACTCACATCTCTATAGCCGTTGTTGCAGGTGCTAGTAATGAAGCGGCCAATAATCGCTTTGATGTTAGCAACTACAAGATCCTAGGGAGTAAAGATGTAAACTAAAGACCAAATAAACTTTCTAGTTAGATTTATTTTAAAGCTTTTGGCACTAGTTTACAAATTACTCAATCAAATTGTGACTAGATCGCTTAATCTTGTAAGATACTCAGATTATTTTAATGCAAGTATGTACTTTTCTTAAGTTCATAAGTAAATAACTTTTTTTTTAAATTATGAACTGTTTATTTCAAAGCGGGTTAATCATGGACGTCTTGTGTAAATCAAGTTTAAGATAACGGTTGTATGGTCAGCTTTTATCTTAGAATGATTTGCACGGCGGGACTGTTACGACTTTACCACTTCGTGGCATGACAACTACGGTCCCTATCTTAGCTCTAGTGAACTTCGATAAGGTATTTGAAGTAGAGTATAGTGCGTTTAGATTAGGCATAGGTACTGTACTAATGGAAGAAGGCCGACCTATTGCTTACTTCAACGAGAAGCTTCAAAGAGCCATACTCAACTATTTCATCTACAACAAGGAGTTCTACTCCTTAATCCATGCACTAACGGTATTTCAATACTATCTGTTACCTAAGGAGTTTGTGATCTATACTGATCATGAGTCCTTGAGATATCTAAAGAGCCAACCGAAGTTGTCCCGGAAACAAGCCAAGTAAGTTAAGTTCATGAACGGTTTTTCTTATGTCGTAAAATACAAGAACAAAAAGAACAATATAGTAACCGATACCTTATTGAGACAACATACCTTCTTGACCAAGCTGCAAACAAGGCTGCTTGATTTTTCAACCATTAAGAATTTATATGCTGAGGACCCACACTTTGGTCTAATCTACGCCATTGTAAGGAAGTACAGACACTAGATGACTATCATAAGGAGGATAGATACTTATTTAGGAAGAGAAGGCTATGTATCTCGACTTGTTCTACATAAGAATTGCTAGTGCGTGAGGCACATGAAGGGGGATTGACAAGATACTTTAGCCAGTGTCAAACTTATGAGGTATTATCCTCCAGATTCTTTTGGCCAAGGATGAAGAGGGATGTCTAATCCATGTTAGAAAAGTATACGACCTGCCGAAAAGTGAAGAGTCGAGCTAAGCAAGGACACTACTAACCTTTGTCGATCCCGACTAAACTATGGTCCGATCTAAGTATGGATTTCATGTTAGGATTGTCGAGGATGTCCCGAAGGAAGGACTCCCTCATGGTAGTTGTTGATCGATTTAATAAGATGGTACATTTTGTGCCTTGTTTCAAAATTAACAACACTTCGACTATCTCTTTTCTTTTATTGCAGGAAGTAATCAAGCTGTATAGAATTCCTAAGACCATTGTTTCAGACTGAGACCCTAAGTTCATGAGCCACTTTTTGAGGACGTTATGGAGGTGAATGGGAACCAAGTTGCTATATAGCATGTCTTACCACCTATTGACCGATGGATAAATTGAAGTTATTAACAGAATTGTGGGAACTTTGTTGTGGGTTGTTATCGGACGAAACATGGCCGACTGAGATCTATACCTACCAATTGTTGAGTTTGCATACAACAGGACTGCCCATGGTGTAACAAGCATGTCTCCATTTGAAGTTGCCTATGGGTTTAACCTCGAGCTGCCATTGGACCAAGTGCCCCCAACTGACACTTGATGATGATTGGCCAGCCGTTGAGAGAGTTGAGGCCATCAAAGCCATGCACCAGAAGGTTGTCAAGCAACTTGGTCGAACTAATATTAAGCTTGAAAAGTGAAGCCAAAGACTAAGAAAGAGGGAATCTCAACTAGACGATTTGGTCTGGATACACCTTAGCAAGGAGCGGTTCCTGAATTTGAGGAAGAGCAAGTTGTCTCCTAGGGCCGACGGACCTTTCCAAGTGCTTGAAAAAATCAATCCTAATGCCTATAGGATTGAATTACCTAAAGGATATGGAGTCTTAGACTCCTTCAACATTACCGATCTCTAACCTTACACTCTCGAGGACGAGCAACTAGAGGTCGAACTAGATTTGATCTTAAATCTCAAACAACTCGAAGGGAATGATATGGATCAAGGACTGATTACACATTCCCAAACTCGAGGGTTCTCTCAAGTGGTTTGCTGAGCAGTTCAAGGTGAGTTAAGTATTGAAGAGCAGTGCTTACCCCAGTATAATCTGCCGAGTTACTTTACTCTCCATGCTATCCAAGATGTTGCCGAAGTGATCAACTAGTATGCCAAACCGAACCCTCCGCTAAACAGTAGTCCAAGAGCCAAAATCTGAATACAGCGATCTCCATAATATTGAAGCTGAGTTGAATTGTAGGCTCTCTCAAGTGGTTTGCTGAGCCATCCGAGGTGAGTTAAGCATCGAAGAGTAGTGCTTACCCCAGTCCAATTTACTAAGCTACTTCACTTTCTATGCTATCTAAGATGTTGTCGAGGTGATCAACCAGCGTAGTGAACTAAACCCTCCGCTAAACAGTAGTCCAAGCACCAAAATCTAAATACAGCGATCTCTACGATATCGAAGCCGAGTTGAACTGTTAGGAGTTGACCATCCGAGGCTAACCCTTTTGTGAACCATCCTTGAGCCAACCCTAGTCCAGCCTCTAATAGCTAGGGTATTAAACTTCTGATGTAGAACCTACTTTAACAGAGGCCCATTCCTACTCGGCTCACTATACTATTAGAATTGTAGAGTAAAACGCACATGCGTTGCCCTCTCTGACAACTGTACTATCCTTTTTTACAACAGTATTATCTTTTTTTACAATCGTATTGTCCTTTCTAACAGATGACGTTCACTACACATGATTTCGTATTTTCCCTGTAAATTATTTTCCTTCTTTTTAGCAAATAAGGATCCATTTTTGTAATTTTCTGTAACGTAGAACTTACCTTAACATGATACTATAAATAATGACATAATGTAATAGCCACATCATCATATACAAGAAGATATAGAACCCTTACTTACCTTTAACTATCATTTACTCTTCAGGTCATTTTGCTGCTTGGACTTATCCTTTTGGTTACACATAATGTTGGGTTTGTGTGTTCATCTACAAGTCCATATCACTATCCTTATAGAGCATCAATCCTAATATTACTTTAATACAGGCCTTAGTGCATTTTTGGGAACCCAAAGCCATCAACTTCTGTTTCGACCCAAATTAGCTAAGCCCAACCATAGAAGAATACTCCTAGTTACTTTGGGCTTCAGACATCACTAATGACATTTACATACCAAACCTCGAGATTGCTGCACCAAAGATTTTCAACAAGTTATTAGGAGTAAGGAAAATATAAATAAGCTAAGTTTTTGTTAGAGGAAAGGCCCTCAAGATGGATGATATTATTTTATGGTTCTCCACTAAAATGAGATATCTTTTGTGTGGATCCAAAAACCTAATACTAGCCTCGAGTAAATGCTTATATCTTAGTGGTATTTGGTGCTGTATTATTCTAAGATAAGTTACGCCATATCCGTTTTAGAGTAGCCAAATTGGTATCTTAATTCCTAAAGGGTAAATCCTTCATACCTGCCCTCTTGGTTGAACAAATCCATTCCCTAAACCATCTCAAGAGTAAAGGGTTTGGAGATCTAAAAACTAACATGGCCCTACTTATGGTGTAGTTTATTAGTTATATGAGAAGCCACTAACTAAACTTCAACTAGGCTAAGTTCGTACATTGGGTTCAGTATTTTCAGAACATGCAAGCTGAAGAAATTATCACGACTCTAAGGAAGGTCTAGTAAAATTGCCTAAAATTTCCATATTACGTGTATACCCGTAATACAAAAACTATTTTGCAAGTTAGAGATTGCAAGACTCTATATAATTAATCACTAGAGTTTTTGATTTTCAATTTAATTAACTTACTATAACATATGAGTGACTATGGATATCCGATATTCTACAATCCACTAAAACCATAGAGGATCGGTATCCCTTACTAAATGCTAAGATAAGATAGCAAAGTTCTAAAACTTAAACTTATGAAAGTTATAAAATCTAAATATAATATTAATAATTATATATACAATAATTCAAACCAAATATACAGTTTGTCCTCAAATTCTAACTTCTATGTATTTTGACGCTGGTATTCAACATTCAGCTCTTAACCCATGCTCGATTATTTAGTAACCTGTAAGAGAAAACTATTAGGAAGTAAACTACAAAAGCTTAGTGAGTCATCCCTCATATTATACTAGCAAGCAGGTTATCAAAAAATTTATTACTAAATATATGAATACGTGAACAAGCAGTATGCCAAATAATACATATGCAATCGATCGGTGTTGCATATAACATTAGATTTAACTCTCTTTGAAGTAAGAGTTAGAGATACATTGGCACCAATCACAACCAGGTTCTAGTACCTGTGGTTTTTAACTATAAAATTAAATTATGTATTTCACAAAATACGTTTTCATTTCAAAGAAATCTAGTAATATATAAAATCCCAGGTTTAGTGGTGAGGTGGCCCCCCCAATCCACACTCACACCTTATAACGGTGGTCTCTAGACACGACCCCTAATTACCTACGGTTAGCGTCTCCTGCACTAGGTAAACCTACGAGCCAAGGGTAGGGTCTTATTGTACCAATGCTTCTGCATTATATTAATCAAATCATGTGGAAATCCATCCCTCCAAGGCCCTTCATTACCAACTACGTGAGGTAACGGCCGAAACATTATATGCAATGTTCATGCTTATGTATGATCTATTTAATTTTAGTTAAGCTGAATAGGATTAAATCAATTTATGATGTGATCAACCAATATTAATAAACTATTCAATTATGCAATAATAAATCAAGTGGCTAATTATTCAATTATTATGTTTTACAACATTTTACATAACACATAACCAATATTCAAGCACATGCATAACCTAAACCCCTATACATCAAGTTACTAATATTTACTTTAGGTGTACTAATTATAAGCACAAAACAAGTATAAAGTCATCGAAAGTACTCACTTGGTCAATGAGTTTATCAACAGTCATAATATTCCACTAAATAAGTCGGTATCCGTATCGGAATCACCTGACATTTAGAAAATATGAAAGGTAATGAGTATCTAAGTGAAATAATTAAGTTATTTATATATTTGGTACTAATTGCTTAAATTAGTTATCTATTTTTATGAAATGTTTAGTTTGAGCTTTTTCGTTAATCGCGTATAACTTTTTCAATTTAATTATGATTTTTATAAACTTATAGTCTATTTTTATCTTTTTCGGATGTACTTTTTTGTAATAGGGTCTGTTTTGGACGTCGTAACCTTAGTTTTGCTTATGATGTCAAAATATTACGAAATTTATTATTTTGACTTAAAAAATTATAAAATATTATTTTAAGCTTTTCTTTGTATATTTATGATTTAATAATTATCTAAACTTTATATTTTGTAATTTTTTTACTTCTAAGTCTATTTTACCATAATTACTTATTTTTGCTAATTTTTTAGGTTTAAGACTTATTTAATTCATTTTTTCTACTTTATTAATTTTGTAATTCATTAATTATTTTTAATTACGAATTTAATTAATTCAATTAAATGCTAATGTGGAAGCATAGGGGGATGCCACATGTCACTTTTGAATTTTTGTACTTTTTCCATCTTTTTCTTATTTTGTATTTTTACGTAATATGTATATAATAATATTTACTATTATATTTTACTAAATTTTACAAATTNGTTTGAGAAAAGAAAAGGATGGAGATGTGTGTGTTTTGTTCTTATGTTTTTTACTTTGAAAAGAAAATTAAATGAATTGCATATGACTTTAGTTGACCGTATATAACTATAGGAGGAGGAGAAGAATAAGAAAAAGCAAAGAAAGGTTAATTCCGATTTATGATGATTAGACTTGTAATCCTATCAATTGCCTTGTCCTTATACATAATTTGCACATGTAATAAAAACTAACCACATAAGTGGTAGTAAGGAGAAAACCCGAAACTGGACGTGGCAAAGAATTAAGGGTAAGAAGGAAAAAGAAAAGGAAAATAAAAATAAAGATATTAGATTTTCTAGTTATAAATTTTTTTTTATAAATTTAGTATTTATAAAATAATATTAAAATTTTATAAAAAATTATTAATTTAGTTGTTACCTATTATATTTATAATATTTACTAGTTATCTTAACGTGATCGTTAATAATTTTATGCATTTACACGTATTAATTGATAATTATATTCGACTAGAGTTTTATTACTATTAAGATAAATTTATTCATTTTTTAAGTTTAAAGTTAGAGTTTTAGGGTTTTCGTCAAGGTCGAATTCGATTTTGAATATTTACATGTCATAGAAATTAAAGTTTTCATACGCGATTTAGGTTTCGATCAAATTTGTAAGGTTTTATTACCAATAATATATTCGATTTCATAATTTAATAGAATTTTTATCTTACTCAACCATATTGTCTCATGAAATTATCTACTACAATATTAGAGTTCAATTCTACTCACAATTAACTAAATTCGCGGAGTTTATAAAAATACTCTTAACAGCCAGGTGCAATTCAAGTGATTGGATGATTAAAAGATGTAGGGGCTTTGAAGCAGTCCTCTAATTGGGTTCAATACCTGTGTAGGTTATTATCTAGCCATAATAACCCAGCAAGCTGGGCCCTTTCAGGCTTTGGTTGAAAAACCAATACTTGAGCCCATTACAATTAATTTTTAAGACATCCATATCCTTTTGGTTGACAAAGTGACTTAACTTCTAAACATAAAATCTCTTTGGTGTAAAAGGATAACCACCCCTATCATCAAAGAGACACCCAGCAAATCTCGAATAACCAAAGAATTTGTCTACTGCCCACTAAAAAAATTGGAGGGAAAGGAAGGGATAGAGGAAAAAGAAGAAGACAAAGTTAGAACTATGCAAGAGAAAACAAAAGAGCAGCATCTAAAAATCTAATGTGAAGAATACCAACAGAGGATAAGGGCCCTAGAGGCACAACTCAAGAAGGTTAGGGGCAAAATTCAAGAGTTAAAACCCCTTAAAATTTAGAAAAGAAGAAAGGATGAAGTTAAGCCAAGTCATCGCTAAAAGAAGAGAATTTAGGCCTTAGATTATTTTTTCTTTTCTTTCCTTTAAATAATATAAGGCCTACAATGTCTTGCCAAATTTAAAGTTCTTTACATCTATGTACCATACATCCTTGAATATGTTTCCTTTATCTTAGTAACAAAATTATATATATACTTATGCTAACTTCTTGTGAAATGTTCTTACTTTAAGTCTTCAAAGATAGCTTCCAAAAGTCAAATCTTTCAAAAAAGTCCTATTAGAACTCGTTCACTTACCATAATGGCGAGCTAAGGTGATGATGATGACAAGATCAATGATAACAACAATAGCCACGTTAACTTTGAAAGGACTGATGCTACCAAGTTAATGATTTACTCCTTAGAGAGAATTGTAGTGAAAATGGTAAAACAGATGAATTTTTTAGTTAATAGCATCATCTTGCTTAGGGCCACAACACCATCAACCAAGGGGCATTCAAAGGTCTGTTATGAAAAGAATGTTGAGGTGCTACCTCTTGAAGAAAACTATCCACAAGTTTAGCTGCCATTAGAATCATTCAAAGTAAAAGGGGTTTATCCAAAGGCTAATCCAACATTTGAGCCTAACACATCCGGTTGACAATAGGCTGGGACCTAGTCAAGACAACTTGAAAGAGCTAGAAAGAAAGTTAACCCAATGATGAGTTCCTAATTGCATATATTTTAATCAATAAATTTTAATGATTTTCCTTGATATTTGAGTTTACATGTAAATAATAATACTTAATTGAGTAAAATTTTGTTTTCTAAGTTTTGAAATGATTTACGTAAGAAAATGAGAAGATAAAAATAAATTTCACTCAAATTGGAGATAAAATGAGTAAGTTATGAAAGTTTAAAGATCAACATAGCCGAACGATACGACTGTGTCATTTCTAGGTGAATTTAGAGCTATTTTTCATCTGTCACAGCCTAATACATGACCAAAAGACATGATCATGTTGTTGATTGTATCATTTCCAATTTAAAAAAGGAAAACGTGAAGCACAATAAAGGATACAACCTAAAGACACAGTTGTGTCCTCAGTCGTTTCTTTTCTAGCTGATCTAATGTTTTTAAGCTCTTCATATATTAATTATTGTTAGGGCTTATTTTAAAAAGAACTTTTATGCACGACCTTAGGAGAGTTTTTGAAGCTAAGAACAGTCAAGAAAGTAAGGAGAAGTGAAGAATTCAAGACTCAATTTTATTTAAATTTCATGATTATTTTTTCCATTAATTTCTATAGTTAGATTCTAGATTATTATTTTAGGATGTACAGTTAGTAGAATCTTGGTATCTAGGTTTTGTGGAACCTAGATATATTTATGTAATATTTTAATTGTTTGATTAATTTAGTTCTTTATTCTTTTCTTGATTTAATTATGTTTGTTTCATGATTTTGGTTATTATTTCTATGGGTAATAATCTAGAATTTGATATCTTATAAGAGAATTAAGAGATTTTTTATAAGATTATATCTAAGCATAGTTGATGAGAATTATTGCAAGATTAGAGATAATTTGCAAGATTCTTCCAGATTTCAATTTAAAGCGAAGAGAATTCATTGTTTAATAATGCAATCTTAGATCATGCTATTGAGAAGAGATTCTAATAGGTGATTTTAGCATTAAGGTTAATTGGCTTGAGAAAATGATTAACTTTTTTGTCATGAAAAATTAAAGAATAAATTAGATTTTCTTTAGAAAAATTCCATGTTAGATCTAGGGGAAACAAGATCTAGGTATAGTGTTGCATCTTTAATTCATTGAATTGCTCTCTTGATAATTTTTGAATTTCATCTTAGTTAATATTTAATTTAGTTTTAGTAGTAATCTAGATTTATTTCTTTAAGCTACGTAACATTTGATTTGCTGCTTAGATAATAAAGATCTAGTGAGTATTAGTATGTAATCCCTGAGGGATTGATACTTGGATTGAATCCACTATTACAATTTAATAGGGTACACTTGCCTTTACATCACCCAACAAATCATATAATGGATAAAGGAACTTGGAAGCTACTATGGATTTGAGCAGGTTGGTATCACATATTTCTCCACATATGATGTTGGTACTTATCTTGAGAAATTTAAAATACCAGAATTTGAAAAGTATAATGGGCCTAGATGCTATAAGTTGCACACTAAACCATATGTGAGCAAAATGAACAAATATGTCTCATATGATTAGCTCATGGTCTAAGCTTTCTAGGATAGTTTGATAGGATTGGCATTGACTTGGTATGCTCAACTCGACCTAAGTTAAGTGAACATATGGAAGAAATTGGCCAGGGCATTTTATAAGCATTACAGATTCAATGTTAAAGTGGCTCCAACAATAATCGATCTCGTAAATCTCAAAAAGAAGAACAATAAGTCCTTCAAAGAGTACGTTCAAAGGTGGAGAGCCTTAACCGCAAGGGTATCCACCTCAATGTCTGATAGAGAACTCACTTCCACCTTCATCAATACACTTAATAAGCCTTATTTCTCCTATTTGATTGGGTAGGCTTCATCCAGCTTTGTAGAGGTAAGATACAGAATTGAAGTGCCATTTTCTTTGGTAAGCTTCAAGAATCATTCGATAGAAGACCATCTTCTTCATTGATCATTCCCAAACCAGTAGCTAATTAAGCTAAAGAAACCACAGTCAATGTGGTGAATTTAAATGCTAAGCCTAATGCCCAAGTTTCTTTCAGGGAAAATCCTCCTCAAATCCAACATGCAATTTAGAAACCAACCTCAAGTTAGTAGGGCTTTAAGATAGTACACTAAGATACCAATTCCTCTTAGCCAAGTTTTTGAGAAGCTGTAAAAGGACAACTTGAGTCACTTTGAGCTCCTTAGTGAAATATACAGATTGAGGATTTTTTATCCTAATTAGAAATGTGAATATCATTTGGGATTAGTAGGGCATTCAACCAATTCGTGTTGGAGACTGAAAAACAAGATCTAAGACTTGATTGACGAAGGCTCAATCCAACTAGACTTCATAGAAACTCCAACTTCAAACATCAACAATAATCCCTTGCCTAATTATGACCCTATTATCAAATGATTTTTTATGATTAGATCCTATAATCAACATTATTAGTTTAGATAAGAAGCTTAAAGTATTTCAATTTTACCAGAATGAGCAAGCCCTAAGTGCTAAGAATTACACCTTCCATGTACCAGTAGCACTCGAAAACTATAAGGCTACCCTGTTCAATTATTGAGCAATTAACTAAGAGAGATCAAGTCCATTATTAGGTGGGATTACCTGAAGTGGAAGGGCTTATGATTTGAAAGAAGATCTCAAGAAGAAAAATGTGTTGGAAGAGGCAAATGAAATGACAAGCCTACTAAATGTGAGGAAGGATTATTTACCTCTATTGAATTGATAAAGTCAAGTGAGTACAAAGTAATGGATCAACTTGTTAAAAATTCAGTACAAATATCTTTAATGGGCTTGTTGATGGTATCTGAACCATACGAGGAAGCTCTCTTCCAAACCTTGAGGGAGGTTAAGGTCCTTCGTGAAATATTAATAGAAAGAATGGGATAAATCACCAATTCTATCTTCACCATGGATTAGATATCTTTTTTAAATGAAGAATTGGGTGAGGAAGGTAGCTTGCACACCAAGTTACTCTTCATAATAGAAGAAGCAATGACATGATCATAACTAAAGTCCTCATTAATAACGGATCATCAATGAACGTGTCTTATTGCCACCCTAGACATGTTGGGTATCAACACCATGGCAATCAAGTTGAGATCTAACATAGTTCAAGCTTTCAACAAATATAAGAAGAAGATTATAAGGGAGATATACTTGTTAGTTGATATTGGCCCTCAAACATTCAACATTCATTCTAGGTTCTAGACATCTTAGATCCTTCAACTTGCTTTTTGGAAGACCCTGGATCTACTTAGAAAGCCGTACCTTCAAGCTTGCATTAAAAGGTTAAGTTTATCTCAAATGGCCAAGTGATATCAATTCTTGGAAATCAGGACTATGATATTTATAAGGAAACGACCATACCCTATATAGGTACTGAAGATTAGGAGGAGTTTAGCTTACAAATGTTCGATAAGGTATGCGTGGTTACTGATCCCAATAAAGGAAAGATGGAAATTATGAAGTTTAAGGAATGCCAGATTGATACCTATGGCCTTAGTTATGTTCCAACCCCAACTGAAGAGTTCTAATTGAAGCAAGTGAGGGGCAAAAGAGGTGATAGACTATACTGTACCCCAATGACCTTCCCATCGCTAACTGAGACATTTATCTAGGTTGATACTTAAACCCTTGAATCCGTTAAAGAAAATTTCCCTAACAAAGTGGAATTGGTGGGCCCATCCCCCAAGCTCCAACATTTGAATAATTAGTTCTTTATCTTTGTGACTATTAAGAGGTCTTCCCTAGGGTAAATGATGAACCATAATCTAGGTTTTCTTTAAGAATTTTCAATAATCTTTGTTGTTCCCTTGATATACTCATGAGAACTCCTCCAATATTCAATAAAATATCAGTTCCCTTTTTCTTCATTATTCACTATCACTTATACTTGTTTCCTCTATATACTTTTTGTCCAAATCCAATGCTTTGAATGAATATTGGAAATACCTCATGCAAGTGGATGATGAAAATATTAATATCACTCTTAGCCCTATTAGGTTAGTCGTCGGGAGTGATGTTGATGACCATAATAAAATACAAAAAAGTTGGCAAAAACGTGAATTAGGTAGAATTTTCATTGAGGAACCAATTAAAACAATCGATATTTAGACCGATGATAACTCAAAGAATTTGTAGATTGGAGTGAATCTGAAAGAAGAATAGAAGATAGAAATAACTACACTGTTATCCGAATATCAAGATGTGTTCGTGTAGTCTTATGAGGACATGCCTAGATTAGATCCGTCAATTATGGTCCACTGCTTGCCCACACGAAAAGAGATCAAACCTAAAAAGTAGAAGTTAAGAAGGTTTTGGCTAGATGTCTTATTAAAAATTAAAGAAGAAGTTAGGAAGTTACTTGAGGTTGGTTTCATCGAAGAGTCCGATTATCTCATGTAGGTAGCCAATATTGTACCGATGATGAAGAAAAATGGAAAAGTTAGAGTATGTGTAGATTTTTGAGACTTCAATCAAGCAATGCTTAGAGATAACTTTCCTATACCCTATATTGATGTTTTGGTAGGTAATACAGCCGTAAATCATCTCTTCTCATTCATAGATGGATTCTTTGTATAAAATCAAATTAGAATGTCTGAAGAAGATAAAATTAGGACAACCTTTGTTACCACTTAGGGTACATTCTACTACAAAGCGATGCCTTTTGAACTTAAAAAGGCTAAAGTAACTTACCAAAGGGCAATAGTCGCAATCTTTCATGACATGATGCACAAAGAAGGGAAGGTATATGTTGATAATATGATTGCAAAATCTAAAAAAGGGGAGAATCATGTGGACAATTTAAGGAAGTTATTTGATAGATTAAGGAAATTCTAGTTGAAGCTAAATCTAGAGAAGTGTACTTTTAAGCTGATGTTAGGAAAATTGATGGGTTTTATAATTAGCCAAAGGAGCATCAAAGTAGATCCTGATAAATTCAAAGCAATACTTGACATGCTTTCTCCACATATACTTAAATAAGTTAGGGGTTATTACTTATTGGGCCATTTAAACTACATAGCCCCATTTATATCTCAACTTATAGATATATGTTGTCTCTTATTTAAGTTACTAAAGAAGAATGTCAAGATAAGTTGGGATGAAGAATGTGAGGAAGTCTTTACAACAATCAAGGAATACGTTATAAACCCTTTAGTTTTGGTCGCTCCTAAACTTTAGAAGCTGTTGTTTTTGTACCTCACCATACTACCGGAGTCTATGGGGTGTATGCTTAGCCAGAAGGATGAGGAGGCAAAAAAGCAAGTTATATATTACTTAAGTAAGAAGTTTACAAAAGGGGAATAGAAATATTTTGAAATTGAAAGAATGTATTATACATTGGTTTGGGTCATGCATCAGCTTAAACAATACATACTTTACTACTAAATGGAATTGCTAATCTAACATGATCCCCTAAAGTACTTGATAGAAAAACTGGCCTTGATTGGTAGTCTTAAAGTGGCAAATGTTACTATCAGAATTAGATATCGCATATGTGAGCTAAAATTCAGTCATGGGGTAAGCCTTAACAGACCAACTGGCAGAAAATCCCCCTGAAGATACTCCCCAAGAGATGCAGGTTAGATTTCTTGATGAGAATATTTTAGTAACTGAGAAAAGAGATAAAGAGACAATCAGGAGGCACATATCCCAATAATACTAAGAAAAGAGATAGAAAGATGATTAGGAGGCTAGTCACCTAATTCTTAATAAGTGAGTCTACCTTGTATCGGCGATTGTTTGATAGTACGCTCTTAAAATGTGTGGATGACAGAGAAGCTGAAGTTTTAATGAAAAAAATATACGAGGGAGTGTGTGGCCCTCACATGAATGGCTACATGCTCACCAAAAAGATTTTGAGATTGAGGTACTATTAGTCAACTATAGAAAGCAATTGCATTAGGCATATTAGGTATTGTCATTTGTACCAAGTTCATGTGAACAAGATAAATGATTTACCTTAAGAATTACACAAATTGCCATTGCCGTTTTCAATTTAGGGTATAGACATCATCGACCCAATCACTCCGAAGGCATCCAATGGTCATCGTTTTATATTGGTAACCATTGATTACTTTAGTGAGTGAGTTGAAGCCTCATCTTATTCAAGTATTACTAAAGGGGTAGTGGTCAGGTTTGTGAAGAAAGATATCCTAGCTCAATATAGGACTTTAGAGACAATCATTATTGATAATGGGGCAAATCTCAACAACAAACTCGTGACAAAGTTTTGTCGGCAATTTAAAATTATCTATAGGAATTCCATCCCTTATCGACCTTAGATGAATAGAGTTGTTGAAGCAACTAACAAAAATCTAAAGAGGATTATTAAAAAGATGACTATTACGTATGGAGATTGGCATGAGATGTTACCATTAGTACTCATGGCTTATCGAACTTCTATCAAGACATTGATAAGGGCAATGGTGTACTCATTAGTATATGGCATTGAAGCAGTATTACTAGCAAAGGTCGAAATCCCATCTCTTAGAGTGCTATCAGAAACTCAATTAGATGAGGTTAATTGGGTAAAAAAGCACATTAAGTAGTTGAACTTAATTGATGAAAAGAGATTGACAACCTTATGTCACAATTAATGCTATTAGTAGAGGATGGCATGAGTTTTTAACAAGAAGGTACTACATCAGAATTTCAAAGAAGGTGACATAGTATTGAGAAAGACTCTCTCTAAAATACAAGACTCAGAGAGAAATTTTCTCCTAATTATAGGGTTCCTTATATTGTAAAGGAAGTGCTACCTGGAGGAGCTTTAATTTTGTCACAAATGGATAGTCCAGGTTTGAGGGACCTTGTAAATACTAATGCAATAAAATTGTACTACCCCTAAAAATCAATGCAATTTTTACTTTGGACACAAAATGCTAGCAATCTTAATATTACTATGGTTTAATTTTCATTTCTCTACAAGTAAAGCTGATACCCTTAATGGTCATCAACATTGGATTATTCCTAACACCTTAAAAGGTCCTTTTCACTTACTCTACTCAAAGGAATCCCATACACTTCAAACATGAGAGAAAATGAATGCGAGCTTTAGAACAATGATAATTAATGAAAAAATCTTAAAATTCTTTATTATGAATTCACCTTTCTCAATAGGAAATCTAGTTTTCTATTTTTCAAGGTAGAGCTACATTCATGATAGATATTCTTCACCCAATTAAAAGCAGGGGTCTAACTAAGGAAAGCTAAGAAATGGTTTAGTTGAAAAATTAAGGATTTATCCAAAGAAGAAGTATATCATGTGTAGGATCATTCTCCTTAAAGACAGTGCTAAGTAGAGCTTTGTGTACTCTATTTCAAGATTAGAATGGTTTTTAAAGGTTAAGTCTTTGGTTTTGATAGGACTGTTTGAGAAAAGGTTTGATTGTTTGGGTGTTATTGACAAAGCCAGGTAAGTACTTTTATACATTTAAGCATAAAGTTAATTTGATCTTTAAAACATTACATTTTCATTAAATCTCATATTCTTTATGGTTTTAGCCAGCTCAAGGAGCGCTTTACCCATTCGCCTAGGTTAGTCAGCTTAGAGAAGCACAACTGGGTTCTTCTTTAGGGTTTTAGCTAGCGTAAGGAGCACTTTACCAATTTACCTAGGTTAGCTAACTCAAAGGAGCACGACCGAGTTCTTGTTTAGGGTCTTAGCTAGCTCAATGAGTACTTTTCCCATTCTCCTAGGTTAGTCAACTTAGAGGAGCATAACCAAGTTCTTCTTTAGGGTCTTAGCTAGCTCAAGGAGCATTTTACCTATTTACCTAGGTTAGTCAACTTAGAGGAGTATAACCAGGTTCTTTTTTAGGGTCTTAGCTAGCTCAAGGAGTGCTTTATCTATTCACCTAGGTTAGTCAACTTAGAGAAGCATAACTAAGTTCTTATATAGGGTCCTAGCTAGTTGAAGGAGCGCTTTACTCGTTCACCTAAGTTAATTAACTTAGAGGAGCATAATTAGGTTCTTATTTAAGGTTTTAACTAGCTTAAGGAGTGTTTTACCCATTCACCTAGGTTAGCTAGCTTAGAGTAGCACGATCAATTTTTATTTAGGGTCTTTATCCAGCTCAAGGAGCACTTTACCCATTCGCCTAGGTTAGTTAGCTCAAAAGGGCACAACTAGGTTTTTATTTAGAGTCTTAGCTAGCTCAAGGAGCATTTTACTTGTTCACCTAGGTTAGTTAGCTTAGATGAACACAATCAGGTAGTTATCTAGGGTTTTAGCCAGCTCAAAGAGCATTTTAACTGTTTACCTAGGTCAGTCAACTCATAAAAAGCACAACCAGGTTTTCAAATTCTTTTTATGGTTCTTATCAACTCATGGGGGCAATACTCTCTTTTAGTTTTTTTATACCTTAGTCAACTCTTAGAATGCCTTCTAACTCTTAGAATGCCTTCTCCCTCTTTTACCTTTCATCATTCACCAAATCCCTCAAGGATCAAACCTATAATAGTTAGCTAGTTATAACGCTTATTAGGATAATCTATTCCCAAGGCAAAAATGGTGTCTCTTTTATCTTTATGATAAAGTTCTACTCAAACTTAATTGCAAAGAGGAGCAATTGTAGACACCTCATTTTTGCCCCCTATATATTTTAGAATGGGAAAAAGGGTCCTAAGTTAGAATAATAATGATAAAAAAGAAAATTTAGAAAAAGTAAAAAAAGAAGAAGAAGAATTGGATAATTTAAGATAGAATAGGAATTTTTAATATTTTTAATATGTTTTTGGGGTCTTATATAATAAAAATAACAAAGGAATTATTAGGCCTAAGATTAGATTTAAATCTAGCCTAAGCAGACCTAGTCCATATATAAAATTTGATTGCATATATGGATAAGGCACAAGTCAATGACTTGATTGAAAAAGATATAAGTACGCTCATAGGCGATCAGGGTTTGAATCTTACAAGGAGCATATGCTCCTTTTACTTCTTGGCACATTAAAGACATAAATATAACTCATGTTTTTCTTTTTCTTCTTTTTCCTCACAAACTCGAACTTACAAATCTAACAGTTGGATCCATGTTGATAACCATCTTCAATGACCTTATCTATGAGATTTTACTAATTTAAAGATAAGATATTGTAAATTGTGTGGGATACTTTTGAATTAAACCCAAAATGAGTCTATATTAATCTAATTTAAAGATCAAAATCATCCCTGAAAATGAGAAAAAGCTTGAGATCCAAGACTAGCAATCATGGTTGATTCAACCATGGATGATTCTTTCTAAGCTCGTTCGTGCTTCAAACAGTATAAGTAGGAGCTGTAGTGTTTATTCCTTACATGAATAAATCATTCAAACCCACACACGCATAGTGACTCGTGTTCTCTCTTTAGCCTAACTTCCTTTCCCTCTCTAAGCCTATTGTTTGTGAAACAAACCACTATCTCCAAGAGTAGGCCGAGCTACTAATTGCAAATAGATACTAATCCCTTCCCTAACTGTGACCCCAAACTCTACAACCACCACTAAACCCTAACCTCGCCATGTAGCTTAGCACAAACCATTACTTCTAGCCACCTTCGAGTGAAACCAAACCCACTACTGCGCTTACCATATCCAGCAACCTAAGTCTTAACCACTATTTGCACGGCAATAGCCACTCCTTTGGTCGTCTAATACCATCGTCAGCCACCTTTTGTCCAACTACCTTAAACTACCACCAAACAACGAGCCATCTTCCCTATTAAAATCTGCATGAAACCCTCTTCCCTCGCTCATTTCAACATCTTAATTAATAAAAAACACCCCTTTTGTTAGCAGCTACATCTTATACTCCAAAACCAACTAGAATTTGAAGTGTGAACTAAAACCTACACCAGGTCCAACTCGACCTAAGCTCCGAAGTTTGATCTTGTTGTTGTTGGTTTGGTTTGGTCCATTCTCCCTTTAGGTTTTAATTTATTGTTTTGATTATTAGTGTCATAATTTTTTTTCTTTTTCCTTCTCATTTAACTATAATTAAAAAAAAAAGAAAAGAAAAAAAAGGGAGACAGGGTAGAAGCTTTAGTTTTTTTATTTTTTGTTTATTTTTATCTCTTTTTGTTTCGATATACAAATACATAAAATGAAAAAACAATGATAAAGTAAATAAATAAACAAGTAAAATAAAATAAATAGTAAGTATATGGGTTTTATAACCTAGAAAAATCATTTTCCAAATAAATAAAAAAAATAATTAACCTTTTTTCCTAAAATTAGAGCTGCTTTAGAATTTTTCAAAATAAAACACCCAAATTTAAGACCCTTTTTAGAAAGTTTTTCACATAAAACTAAAATGGCTAAAGAACTTATAGTTGACTATTTTCAGAATTAAAATCAACCAACAAATTAAAGTTTTATAAAAATAAACTACAAAAGTCCAATCCTAATTAGCAGGTATATAGGTACCCTTAAGTCGATTTAGAAAACAAAAATGTTCATTTTTTTCCTTTTTTGTAAAATTATCTTAGTTTCTTACTTTTCTAGTAAATTGGTACAATTTTCATTTCCTAAATAGGATATTTTGAAAAAATAAATAATAAGTTTGGAATGATTTAGGTGAAACCTATTTAGGGTTTAAATAAGGTAACCTTTGATAGTTAGTGATCTGGTTTAGTTAAAACTTTTTTCAAAAAGTTCTCAATATCGCAAGCTAATGACTAAATTTAAATCAATCTGCTTAATTGATTCTAATTTAATCATTTTATCCCGGTTCTATTGAGTGACGACTTCATTTATTTTCAAAAATAAGAAATCAGGTTTTTCTTAATTTCAATCGAAGATTTAAATCGAATGAGCTTAAGGTTTCATTTAAATCAAATTAATGAAAACAACATGAACAGAAAAATATCAGGCTTGATAGAATCGGTCTACAGGTTTACTCCTAACAATTGCCCTTCGATTCCATTATCCCGATTTTACAGAGTGGCGACTTCATTTATTTTCGAAAATAAGAAACCAGGTTTTTCTTAATTTCAATCGAAGATTTAAATCAAATGAGCTTAAGGTTTCATTTAAATTAAATTAACAAAAACAACATGAATAGAAAAATATCAATCTTGACAGAACCGGTGTATAGGTTTACTCCCAACAATTGCCCTTCAATTCCATCATGATGTTTTTTATAGCCTTTATTAGTAAATTTAGTCTGTTTTTTATTAGGTTCCATCTGTTTCATTTTTATGGATTTTTTCCCTTTACATTTTTGTCTACACATGATTTTTACACTACTAGTTTCAAATATAAAATGAGTTAAAAGATATTAGTACAAAATCCCTTTTATTGTGTTGGTGCTTGACTATTATACAGAAGATATTGATGTAAAATTTAATGTTGTCAAACTTAGTCTTGGTAGTTGGTTGAGCATATAAGAGGGTGTAAGATCAAATGAATGTGTTCAACCGTAGTTTAATAGGGGTCGGATTAGGATTGGATTGGATTAGTTTAGAATGAACCATAAGTGATAAGAATCAAACTACGAGACCCCTGACTTGCAACCGAGCCTGAGGACTTGAGGGGTTAGTACGTTGAATCCTTATGTTCTAACCAACTCCTGTCGAGACCGAGTACTTCTCTACCGAGACTGAGTACTTCTCTGCCGAGTCGCCTTTAATGCCGTGCCGTATGACAACCCATTATTTTGTGGTTTGCCAAGTAGATGAGTACTCTCTATTGTCGAGCCATACAATCACTTAGCATCATCTTTGCTGAGAAGCCGAAAGAGAAAATCCAAATTGATTAAGCTATCCTTGCTCGGAGAAGCCCATCTGTCTGTACTTTTTATCCGCATCTCTTAACGACCTTGCAAATGTCGCATCACCATGTGTATAGTATCATATGTAGAATCTGTAGCACCAATGATTATTTTCATTATATATTCATTTTTTCCCCTTTATAACATGTACATTGCCCCCCCTTAGAAAATGTCCTTTTTGTCTTTTCCCTTTTAGGCAAGTTGCCCTAGTTTGTGAGTATAAGTACCCTTGTACTTATAGTTGTAACAGATTAGATAATCTTCAATACACTTTTGAGTACCTTCTTCCTTGCGTAAACACTGTTGTTTACTTTCGGCATCACTCTTATTCTTTCCCTTAAGTAAGGTTAGGTGGCGAGTAACCTCATTGGACTAATTCGTGCATCACATCGAATTGTACTGTGAGTCCTCGAAAGTTTCATTGGTGTGTCATATCCTTTGGAGCTATTCGTAGGTTTTAATTACTATTTTCATCCTTTGCTTTCACCCTTTTGTACCTTTCCCTATTGACTCTTTTTATGCTTTTTGCAAGTTCGAACCGATTCAGTGACCGACCTTATTTGTTCTTAGCTACGATTCGTAACATCTTGGTGTCAAAGCGGAGGTTTTGTGTGAACTATAGTTAACTCTTCTTAGATTTCTGTTATGCTTTGTTTTGCTTGTGTGAAACAAAGTCAGTTATTGAGTTCATTTGACTACGGTGTTATTAGTTGTTTACTTTCTGAATTGTTTGTTTAAATTTTGAATCTATGAGGAAAAATGATATACCCAAATATGAATGTCGGTATCGATGATGATAGTGGAGTTGTCTACCATAGGCGTTAGTCTTAGGGAACTCTTAGAAGCATTAAAGAGAGACTTGATGAGGTAGCTAACTTCTTGGTAGATTTGACCCAAGCTGTTCATGCACTGTCTTGTTGACCTACTAAGGCCATGCAAAACACTCTGTAAGCTACTTAACCTGTTAGAGGTCAGAACTTAGCTCGACTAATTTGAGGTGGAGGAGTTAGCGGACGAGTAAGGCGAAAGATAGACTTAAGAGAGCTTGATGAGGAGGAAGAAGAGTATTTTAAAGAGGAGCGTGTATGAGCCCCCAGAGCACCTGACCATGTGAAGCTTCGAATTCCGATTTTCAATGGATCTGGGAATGTTGACGAGTATCTAGGTTGGAAAAAGAAGGTGGAGTATATATTTGATTATTACTAGTATAAGGATTACGAGAAAGTGAAGACTGCTGCTGTTGAATTTTTTGAATATGCCATATGTGGTGAAAGATTTTTAAGCCATGAGATGAAGAGAGGGGTACCAAGAGATTAATACTTGGGCTGAGATGAAGAAGGTGCTTAGAAACAAATTCATGTTGGAAACATATCTCTAAGAGACTTTCACACGGCTTCAAGAGCTGAGACAAGTAGGTTGAACTGTTGATGAATATGTTCAAGAATTCCAAATGCTTATGATAAGATGCGAAGTGGAAGAACCACTTACCCGAACAGCTTTAAGGTTTGTCACTATGTTGAGAGGAGACATTTGAGACATTATAGAACTTTAACGATTTGACATAATGGATGAAGTTGTTAGGATTGCCCAGCGGGTAGAGAGGCAAAGAAGTAGTCGAGTAACGACCAAAGTGCCAACTAGCTGACCCGAACAAGCGAGTCACTGGACATTGCTGAGTACTGAGCTGAAAAGTAGGATAGATGTTAAAGCCGAGTAGAAAAGTTGGCTTGAAGATGTAATGCCGACTCGAATGTATGAGAAGGGGCAAGGGTTTGGCAGGAAGACCAGCCAGATCAAATGCTTTAAGTGTTAGGGGTTCAGACATATTGCTGCTTAGTGCCCAAACCGAAGGATAATGGTCATTAAAGGAGACACCTTAAAATTAGATGTAAAGAATATGGATGAAGAACTCGAGGAAGAGGAGGTTCTTGTTGAGAAAGAGTTGATTGAGGAAGACGTATATGTTGAGGACTTGGACCGGCTACTCATGGTTATCCGATGCACTATGAGCGTGGAGCCCTCACGAGAGGAGGATCAGAGAGAGAACTTATTTCATATCACCTACAAGGTGAATGAATAGACGTATGCCCTCATCGTGGATAGTGGGAGCTACACTAATGTGGCATCAGCTGACCTCGTCTCAAAACTAAGGTTACTAACTGTTCAACATTTGAAGCCGTACAAGTTGTAATGGTTAAGTGACAAGAGAGCATTATACGTCACTCGGCAAGTACTATTACCACTCACTATCGGCAATTACTCCGACCAGTACCCATGTGTGCTTCCCATGTGTTGCTAAGAAGACCGTGGCTATTTGATAGGCAAGTCATCCATGACGGTTATAGGAATACCTACATGTTCAAGAAGGATGATCGGAAGATTACGCTAAACCTGATGCCACCGAGAGAGGTTCCCAAGTTACAGAAGAAACTTACTAGCGGATTAAAGAAAGCTCTGGTGATGAGTAGAGATAAGCTTCGAGAGGCCATTAATGCCAATGAACCGACCTTCCTTTTAGTCAGGCGACTATTGGAAATGAAGGGGTGGGATGAATTACCCCAGGAGGTGAAGGAACTATTAAATGAATATATCGACCTGTTCCCAAAACAATTACCTGAAGGGTTGCCCCCGACCCGAGGTATAGAGTACTGCATTGACTTAATACCTAGTGTTGCACTACCGAACAAGCCAGCTTATCACATGAATCCTAAGCAAGCTTCTGAGCTTCAATGTCAAGTCAATGAATTGCCCTTGTGTTGTACCTGTACTTCTAGTGCTGAAAAAGGATGGAACCTGGCGGATGTGAGTTGACAGTTGAGCCATGAACAAAATCATGATTAAATGCAGCTATTTGATCTCAACGCTAGAAGACATGTTGGATGAACTGAGTGGAGCCAAAATTTTCAACAAGATTGATCTTAAGTTCGGCTATCATAAAATTCGCATGAGGTTAGGAGACGAGTGGAAGACTGCGTTCAAAACTCGACATAGACTTTACGAGTAGATGGTCATGCCCTTTAGCTTATCGAATGCCCCGAGTACCTTCATGAGGCTTTTGAACTATGTGCTAAGATATCTCATTGGGAAGTGTGTCGTAGTGTACTTTGACAGCATCCTGATCTATAGTACCGACATGCCGAGTCATTGTAAACACATCATAGTAGTCTTAGATATTCTCCATGTCGAGAGATTATTTGGCAACCTAAAGAAATGATGTTTTTGTTAGCATGAAGTGGTATTCTTGGGCTATGTAGTCAGTGGAGAAGGCTTGCGAATCGATGATGAGAAGATCCGAGCAATTGTTGAATGGCTGACCCCTATTACTTGTGTCGACGTGAGAAGGTTCCGATCAGATATCTTGTTGAAAATCAAGGAAGAAGTCAGAAAATTATTAGAAGTCGGCTTCATTGAGGTATCTGATTATCTTGAGTGGGTAGCCAACATAGTACCAATTATAAAGAAGAATGAGAAAGTCAAAGTGTGCATAGACTTTTGAGACCTCAATCAAGCAACCCTTAAAGATAATTTTCCTTTGCCCTATATTGATGTATTGGTCGATAACACAACTGGAAACCATATTTCTTCTTTCATGGATGGATTTTCCGAGTATAACCAAATTCGAATGGCTGAAGAAGATAAAGCTAAGACCACGTTCATCATGACTTAGGGCATGTTTTGCTACAAAGTGATGCCTTTCAGACTAAAAAATGTCGGGGCAACTTACCAGAGGGTCATGGTAGTATTTTTTCATGACATCATGCACAAAGAAGTTGAAGTATATGTCGATGATATGATTGCCAAGTCTAAAGAATGAGAAAATCATGTGGAAAATCTAAGGAGATTGTATGATAGGTTGAGAAAATTCCAACTGAAACTCAACCTAGAGAAGTGTACTTTTGGGGCAACTTTAGGGAAGTTATTGGGTTTCATAATCAGCTAAAGTGCATTGAAGTGGACCTTGATAAAGTTAAAGCGATAGTTGACCTGCCCCACGATGCATACTTAAAGAAATAAGAGGTTTGTTAGGCTGTTTAAACTATATAGCCCGGTTCATATCCTAACTCACAGACAAGTGTCGTTCTTTATTTAAGTTGTTAAAAAAGAATGCTAAGATCAATTGGGACAAAGAGTACGAGTAGGCCTTTACAACAATTAAAGAATACCTCATGAACCCTCTAATTCTGGTAGCTTTAACTTGGAAAGCATTTATTCCTATACTTGACAATATTACCAGAGTCCATGGGGTACATGCTTGGCTAGATAGATGAGGAAGGAAAGGAATGGGTTGTATACTACTTGAGCAAAAAATTCACTGAAGGGGAGCAAAGATATTCAAAAATTGAAAGAACCTGCTGTGCTTTGGTTTGGGTAATGCATCGGCTCAGACAATATACACTCTATTACCAGGTTGAATTACTGACTTAACACGATCCCCTAAAGTACTTGGTAAACAAATCGACCCCAATTGGCAAAATCTCAAAGTAGCAAGTGTTGCTATCAGAGTTTAACATTACATATGTGAATCAGAATTCAATCAAAGGGGCAAGCTTTAGCTAATCAATTAGCAGAAAATCCCTTTGATAGCACTCCTTAAGAAGTACCGGTCAATTTCCCCAGTAAGGGTATCTTAGTGGTCGAAGGAAACTCTGATAAAGGAAAGGATGATGAGCCACCAAAATGGAAAATGTTCTTCGATGGAGTAGCCAACGTATCTGGGTATGGAATTAGGGCAATACTAATATCCCTGAAGGTACTCAGTATCCTATGGCTATAAGGCTCGTTTTCCTATACACTAATAATATTGCTGAGTATGAAGCATGCATCATAGGACTTAAGATGGCCCTAGAGAAAGACATTCAAGAATTAGAAGTGTATGGGGACTCCTCACTCATTATTGGCCAAGCATAGGGAGAGTACAAAACTAAAGATCTTAAGTTGGTGCCTTATCACCGGTAATTTGATGGAATCATCGGAAAGTTTTAAATAAGTTACCTTCAATTACATACTAAGGACTCATAACCAATTTATTGATACTTTAGCTACGCTAGCATCTATGATTCAAATATCTAGTGGAGTCGAGATTCAGCCCCTTACTATTGAAATTGAAGAAAAGCTTGCCTTCTACCTAACGATTGAGGTATGAACGATAAAAAACCGTAATATCATGATATTAAGATGTTCTTACAACAAGGCGCATACCCTGAAAAGGTTGAGAAAAGAGACAGAAAGATGATTAGGAGATTAGCCACTCAATTCTTAGTAAGCGAGTCCACCTTATATTGACGCTCATTTAACTGTACACTCTTAAGGTGTGTGGTTAATGAAGAGGCTGAGAAGTTAATGAAAGAGGTACATGAAGGAGTATGCGGCCCTCACATGAACGGATACATGTTGGCAAAGAAAATCATGAGGCTAAGGTATTATTGGTCAACAATGGAAAGTGATTGCATCAAACATGTTAGGTACTATCATTTATGCCAAGTTTATGCGAATAAGATAAACGCCCTGCCTTAGAAATTACATACCTTCTTAGTACCATGGCCTTTTTCAATGTGGGGCATAGATATCATCGGCCCTATCACTCCAAAAGCATCCAATGGACTTCGCTTCATATTAGTTGCCATTAACTACTTCAACAAATGGGTAGAGGCTTCGTCTTACTCGAATGTTTCTAAAGGGGTCATGGTTAAGTTCATTAAGAGAGACATCTTGGCTTGGTATGGGACGCTTGAAACAATTATCACTAATAATGGCACCAATCTCAACAACAAGCTTATGACAGAATTATGCTGGCAGTTCTGAATCATTCACAGGAACTCTACTCCTTATTGACCCCAAATGAATGGAGCCGTTGAAGCAGCAAACCAAAACCTCAAAAGAATCATTGAAAGAATGGCTGTTATATATAAGGACTGGCATGAGATGTTACCCTTCGCACTCATGGCCCATTGGACTTTCATCAAAACGTTGATTGGAGCAACACCATACTCTTTAGTAGACGGCACTAAAGTAGTGTTACCAATAGAGGTTGAGATCCCATCACTCAGGGTACTATTGGAAACTCATTTAGACGAAGCTAATTGGGTAAAGAAACGCATTGAACAACTAAATCTGATTGATGAAAGGAGAATGACAGCCCTGTGTCATAATCAATGTTATCAACAAAGAATGGCTCGGGCCTTTAACAAAAGGGTGTGACCTCATAACCTCAAAGCAGGAGATTTGGTGTTAAGAAAAGCTCTCCCCAATGCACAAGACTCCAGAGGGAAATTTGCCCCCAATTACGGGGATCCTTATGTTCTGAAGTGAGTATTATCAGGAGGGGCTTTGATCTTGTCCCAAATGGATTGTCTAGATTTGAGAGACCTTGTAAATGTCAACGTTGTAAAATTGTACTATCCATAAGAAGTCAATGGGAATTTTGCTCAAAACGTGAAAATGCCAGTCATTTTGAAACATCATTGTGGCCCAATTTTCATTATCTACAAGTAAATTTGGTATCCTTAGCCGTTGTCATCGTTGGAACAATCACCCTCTCCCTGGAAAGGTTCAATTCCCTTTACCCCATTTAATATACACTGCAAACACGAGAGGAGTTAAGGAATGAGATCTAGAACATTGGTAGTTAACAAAATTCTTTAAAATATTTTATCATGGATTGATCCCCCTCAATAGGGAGTTTTATTGACTGTTTTTCAGAGGAATGCAAAACTCAAGTAGGCAATCACGATAGATGGGAATGAGGCTTTTGGGTTCCAAAGAAACAAAAATAGTGGGTGGTTTTTCCTACATCAGGCTAATTTCCATGACTTTTCCAAAAAGAACCAGTAAAGTCGCGGACGTTGTATGACAAGAACATTCGAGTTGATAACAAAGGACTAAAACAAAGAGTCAGTAATTTTCTGATGGGGGCTTTTCAAAAAGGTTTGACGGATTGGATGCTATCGATAAAGACCGAGTAAGTATTTCCACACAGTATTAACACACCAATTTTTACTCCCAATAATCTTTTTAACCAAACCATAAGGCATTTACTATAAACTCTAGAAAATCAATAGTCTGAACTTTAACTTAAGTCCGAGTGTCTTAAACTATGTAATGAGTGAATAAAGTTAGTAACAATAAAAGATTATAAAACTTAATAAATCGAATATAACACCGATAATAAAAACTTTAGAAATTGATCGAAACTCTAAATCGCGTACTAAAACCCTAAATTTGATTTATGTATAATTAACCGAAATTGAACTCGAATTTGATTGAAATCCTAAAACTATAACTTTAAGCCTATAAAATAATTAAATATCACTCAATAGTGATATAATTGCAGTTGATTGTAATTATCGACTAAATTGCAAAATTACGTAAAATTTTTAATGAAATTGTTAAAATAACTTGTAAAAAATTATAATTGTAATGAGTACCAATTAAATTGATAAATTTACATAAAATTCCAAAATTAATTTATGATGATTATTTTTATGATTTTTAGGTTTAGAGAAATTACATATAATTATTTTTAATTTCTATTTTCTTCCTTTTTCTTTCTTTCTTTTCTTCTCATTCATTTGCTGCTACGTCCAAATGCTGGAAAGAAAAAAAAAATAGAATATCAGCCCACGTGATACATTTCAAGTGCCAAGTGTCGATTTTGTAAAAAAAGAAAAATTAGAAATGATTACATTATCTTATCCTCATAAATATAGAGATTAGGTTAGCTTATTATTTTATTTAATTTTCTTCTTAAAATTGTTGATCACGTTGAAACCAAAAGAAGAAAAAAAATCTAGAAAAATTTTAAGAAAACCAAACCGAAAACACAAGAAGAAAACCAAGAAGAAGAAGAAGAAGAAGGGGAAAAAGAAGAAGGAAAATTAAGACTAATACAAATATAGTAAGATAAGTATATTTATTTTGGTTGTATCTATGTATATTATATGATATGTACATGTATATACTAAGTATTTTTGTTGTATTTTACTAAATATTTCATTACATATACATGCACATATACATGAGTAGATAACTTAAGATATATATATATATATATATATATGTATGTATGTATAAAGATATGTATGTAGACATGTATATGTATATACTATTAGGTAGAATATGCGGTATATGTATATACATGTATGTATAAATAAGAATATATAGTAAATATTTGGAAATCTTATTATTTGAATATGACATACATGAACATGAAAAAAAAAATAAAAAAAATAAATACATAGATGTATATATAAATAAGAGTACATATAGTATGTATTTAGTATTTTCACAAAATAAATATAGACATATATACATATATGTGTACACGTGAAAATGATTATTTATGTATATATGTATACAATCTTTATTTTCATATGTGTATATATATAAGGATAAGTATTCGTATATTATATACATGTATATTGTATTTATATATTCATATATACATGTAAGCTATATTTTTATGTACATATATGTATACATGTATATATCTATGTGGCGTAAATATTTGTA
>JAMXBB010000004.1:117265858-117297437 GCA_024138015.1 Lumnitzera littorea | reverse complement strand
ATAATAATAATAATAATAATAATAATAATAATAATAATAATAATAATAATAATAATAATAAGGGGGAAATCAATTAATTGCTACGTGGATAAATTGGAACATGCCACGTCAATAATTTACCTAAAATAATTAATTGAACCAAAAATTTCAAAATAACTAGAAAATAATAATAATAATTAATTATGAAAAATTTCAATAATAATAAAATAAATATAATTGGTATTTAAGTTTAAATATGAAGAAGCGATGAAATATATGTAAATAAGACTTAAAAATAAAATTTTATGAAAATATGAAATTTAGAAATTAATTAAATTATAAAATAATACAGAAAAGCTCAAATTTGATAAGTAAAATTTTTCTGGTCAAAAGAATTAATTTTGTAATAATTTAGACCTATATCAAAAAATGCAAGTTTTAATGTTCAAAATAATAAGTAAATGTATGTTCGAAAATGATAAAACTAGACTGTAAGATTATAAATATCGGAGTTAGAACAAAAAAGCTATATGGGATTTTAGGTTTAGAGAAAACCTAGAGATAAGTAAATCGATTACATTATTTAAGTAATATGATCTTATAAATAAATAATTTGGATAAAACTCCAACTAAATAAAAAAAATAACTAAATGCAATTATTTACAAGTATACATATATAATTTCCTATAAAGGGAAACCGATAAATACATATCATAAAGCGCGGATAAGACACAATTATAAGATATAAAGTTCTTCAAAATATCAAAGTGTTATGTATATATAGCATATTTAAAAAGTCAAAGCACTTCAAAGAAAAAATGCTTTCATATATAATAATGATATATGTGAATATAAAATGGTAATGATAATAATACCTGATAATAATAATAATAATGATAATAATGATAACAATAAGATAAAATCGTACACTTATTGGAAATAAATTGAATATATGTATATATATACACACATAATATAAACTTAAAATGATACTATAGTATAATGAAGCTAAAGTATTTAGTTATCAAAATATTCAATTTCAAGGTGTTTTACCTAACTCTATTGCTTTCTCTGATATATATATCGTTACACTAATATCTATTTTACTATATACAAATACTATAACTAAATCATTTTATAACAAAATATCAATACAAAACTTACAACTAGTTAAATAATTTGAACTTATATAATCTTAAATAAACTATATGTTATTACCCGTAGAATAAAGTAATGCAAACTCGTTAAGAATTAACTATGAAAATATAAAGATTTAAAGTAAAACTAAAAAGTTAGATAAAATTCAAAACTTAAGCAGAAATGAGAATCATAAGATAGATAATGAGCTGGTTAGGCTGTTTAATACGACATGTAGATCCTTATTAGGTTTATTTCATTTCTATTTATTAAGAAATATCAATCAGGAAGGCAAGGTGCCTATTGATTACTAGGGGTTATATTGGATTTGGTTAAGTGAGTGCTCCCTATAACTTTATACTTGTTTTATGATTGTAAATTAGTGCAAAATGTGATAAATACTATTTTCTTGTTTTGCAAAATGTGGTTAAATATGGTAACTAAAGAATTGATTGTATGATTGCTCTTTGCATGATTTGAATGGTTTGTTGATATTGGTTGATCACCTAATAAATTAACTTAATCATATTCGACTTATCTTAAATTAAATGGATCATGCATAAGCACAAACATTGCATATAATGTTCCGGTCATCACCTTATGCGGATAGTAATGAAGGGCTTTGTAAGGATGGGATTCCCACATAATTTGATTAATACAGTGTAGGAGTACTAATATAACAAGACTTTATCTTTAGCTCGTAAGTTTACTTAGCACCAAAGATGCTAACTATAGATGGTTGAGGGTCGAGTCTAGAGACCACTACTGTAGAGTATGAGTGTAGACTACGGGGGTTACCTCACTGTTAGACTTAGGATTTTGTGTATTACTAGATTTTTTTGAAATGAAAATGTATTTCGTGAAATATGGAATTTAAGTTTATGGTTAAAAACTTAGGTGCTAGAACCCAGTTGTAATTGGTACCGATGAATCTCTAACTCTTACTTTGAAGGGTGTTAAATCCAATGTTATATGCAACGCCGATCAACTATATATATTGTTTGGTATACTACTTATTCATGTATTCATATTTTTGTTAATAAATTGTTTAATAGCCTCCTTATTAGTATAGTATGAGAGATATCTCACTAAGCTTGTGTAGCTTACTTCTAAACAGTTTTCTCTTATAGGTTAATAGATAACCGAGCATGGGTTAAGAATAGAGTATTGAGTGTAAGTATTGTGATACCTTAGAACATAGAATCTAAAGATAGTTGTATAGCTGGGTTAAAACATTACATGTAATTATTATTCTTATACTTAGATTTTATGACTTTGGTGACTCAAATTTTAGATCTTTGCTCCATAATCTTATCATTTGGTAAGGGATACCGATTTTCTACAATTTTGAGGAATTGTGGAATATTAAATATCCATAATTATTTATATTTTACATTGAGTTAATAAATTTAAAATCGGAAACCCTAGCGATTAATCATTTAGAGTTTTACAATCTCTGAATTATAAGGTGATTTTTGTATCATAGGTGTACACATGATATAAAAATTTTAGACAATCCTATTAGACCCCCTACAGGGTCCTGACACCAAGTTTGGTGAACTATTCTTTTATTTTTCTTTATATTCGTTTTCTACTATTTGAGAGATGTACATGGTATATATACATACAATTCACAAAAAAGTGAGGCTCATCTTATGAGATGTGGATCCAATTATCAAACATGATTTAAGAAAGAAAATTAGTTGTACTTAAGAGCACATCTTATAAGAGAATAAAATATATTGTTTCGTGATTTCTCAAATGTATTTTTAAAAATTTTTTCAATATTTATGACGTCAAACAATAGATAATTAAATATTGTTATGATAAGAATTTTAAAATAAGTTTTCCTTTATGACTTGGCCATTAAA
Organism: Lumnitzera littorea; assembly: GCA_024138015.1. Lineage (NCBI taxonomy): Eukaryota > Viridiplantae > Streptophyta > Magnoliopsida > Myrtales > Combretaceae > Lumnitzera > Lumnitzera littorea. The sequence continues at coordinate 117,294,450 of JAMXBB010000004.1, read as the reverse complement.
TAATTTGTATTTACTACAAGATTTGCCATTTAAATATTCTTACCAAGAGTTTGTGTTGAAATTAAACCTTTTATCATTAACAAAATAAGAGAATTTAGTCATTTATATTAATGATAATTGATATCATTGACTATTGAAACATATTATTAGTTTCAAATGTAATGGAATCATTAATAAATTATTTGAATTGATATTAATGAAAATGGAAAGATGAAAATATATTAGGAAAAGTTAGTGCTCAAATATATGCAAATATTAGGCATTTGCTAATGGTAATTGATATTGATGAGAATTAGATCGTATCATTAATGGCAAATAGATTATTTATTAACGGTAGTTGATATAAATAAGAATTGAAGCATATTATTAATAGTAAATAGGTCATTAATGAGAATTGAGTTTAATATAAATCCAAACATATTATTAATGGTATTGTCAATATACCAAATGCATCAGTTATTGATTCAAATTTTAAATTATTATTGTATATTTATATAAACAACTATTGTTAATGATTATCATTTATTAGTACCTATTAACATCAATGAATGACAAGGAAATGGGTCCTTTGAATCATCATATTATTAGTGTTAAATAACATGACACCATCAATTAATTATTTAAATTTTGAATTTTGATGTGAATTAATATTAATGAAATTTGAAAAAAAAATCTTATTAATGACTAAAATATGAAAAAAAAAATTAATAGTAAGGTATGTGTAAGCAAGATAACAATCGTAATTAATAAGTATTGCAACTCTTTTTAATACTATGGATAATAAGGTATGAATGTGATAAAGAAATAGTTATATAATAGTAAATAAGATTTTGATGAATCAATTCATATATCTTTTTATATAATAGCTATCATATCCCGGCATAGCATATGATGTACAATCACATAGGAATATCTATTTATATTTAATAAAAGTTCTATTTATAACAAAAAAGTATTATAATAGAGTTCAACCTTATACTTATTTTTACAAACAGTACATCCGTCAAACTTATCTAAAACCTAAAATATAGTACTCTCTCTCTCTTTTTTTTTTTTGTATGTATAGATCCTTTATAGAACTAAGAATAAAATATTGCAAGACTTCTTCAAAAGTAGCTAACTCCGTCTTAAGCGCTCTTAATAGACTTTTTCCCCCATCTGATATTGCCCAATCAGTTCTCTTCATAACCTAAGGATACACAAGTATCCCCTTAGCTCTTTATGAGCTAAGTGAGAGTAGATAAAATAAAACATAGAAAGCATATAACATAAATTCATAAAGATTAGTACAATAGGACATTCAATTTCATAACCTGAGTTATCAATACAAAATTGTTTATGTAGAAAATCCGTGTTATGTTCATGCATGTGACATGCATCGATACCAGTATCCTATACTTTTCCAATTCTTCATCCAGTTAGTCGATATACCCGACATTTAGATACAACATCTATAAACCTAGGGCAACAAGGAGTTGCTTGAGAGTAGGACCCCTAATAAAAACCACCTACTATGGTTTGAAAATCCAATACATAGTTGGTCACACAATATGGTCAAAATAAGTTAAGTAATGCACTTCTGTATGCTCAAAAACTAATTCAACAGTTTTCAAGCTTTTAAAAACTTGACTCATAGGTCCTTTCATGCCATGTCATGAATATAGTGAACAATACAATAGCCCAGTATCAGCTACGAATCTCAAGTTCCATGTTATAAACAATTCAACTAGCTTAACTTCAGCTTTGTTTCTCAGCTTTATGTTACATTGCTTCGCATAAGGCTCACTTGGGCGAACACTCTAAAGAACAATTCAGTTTCCAAGTTTTCCAAACAAAACTACATATCAATGAATTTGTCATACATAAGGAAACATTTCACTTAGTCAATACACATTCAATAGAATCAGATATCTAATTAATCCAACATGTCATTACAATTCATAACACAACTGACTTTAAGTTAAGTAGACATAGGTCTACTTGCACGAAAACAAAGGTCTACTTGCACGAAAACAAAAATATCCACTTAGCTGCGCTCGATAGTAACATAAAATCCTAAGCTTTACAATATGGTCCTTCTTCACTTATCACACCTAGAAAATACACACAAACCCTAAGTCAAGGGTCAATACTAAGTTCTTATGCATTTCACTATTGCATTTCTAAGCTTATTTCGATTGTATCTTATTCATTTTTTATTTGATTTTAATAAACTTTATATTGTCACGATCATTATTTTGAGTACTATTAGGATATCACGAGAATCAAGACTAATCAATAATGCTAAATGTCTAAAAATACCCTTTCGTGTTACCAATTCAACTTTATGTTATTATAACTTCGTAATTAACTCAAATAAATCCTAAATCTAAATTAAAAATCCTAAAATTCCTTACTCCTTGAGCTGGTCAGCATTCATTATGTACCTTAAAATACTAATCCTTTACATGTTTAACAAATAACACATTAGTACTAATTATTATATCATATATTAGGCAAATATATATAGGTTTATATTATGAAAATACATAATAAATAGTATACGAGCCCGATTAATTCCACAAAAAATCATATACACTCACAAAAATATTTAGTTTAATTATTGACCATAAATTATACTAAATTAGCTATTATATATTTTTACGAAAATAGTGATTTCAACTTGAAATTAGTAAAAATTAAGCAAATAAGTGAATTTAGTCACAAGATAAAATTTAAGTGTCTTAAACATCATTATGAACTCCTAAGAATCATAATACATATGGCTTATACTTTGATTTTGTTAAAAACTAATTAATTCAATAAAACAGCAAAATTGTTAGTTTTATCCAAAATAATTACAATAAATAGTAAACATGATTATTTTTAAAAATTATTGTTACTAAAATTAAATACATATATTTAGTATGTTACGTACAAATTTTCAACTTGAAAGGAGATTATTTAATATTTCTAAAATTTAATTCAATTTTCGTCCAAATAAAGCCATTTCGTAAGGAACTTATATTTCCAATAATTATTTATCAAAAATAAAATTACTACATTAATCTACACATAAAATAACTCCAGAAAACCAATTTTCATAATTAAATAATATCATTTGCTATTTTTACAAAATTTACAAAGTTTCAGCTGGAAATTTAGTTCACTTTAACCAACTGCCTTCGGCTGCCTAACCTTATTGAAACACCTCCTTTAGTGGTGCTTTCTTTGACCTAAATGGCTACCACAACTAGACACTAATAACCTATTGAACCGACTTGATCAGATTTTATGCTCTGTTTTTGCCCTAATTTTCTTATTTTTTTCAAAATTTTCTTAAGTGATTTTCTTATATTTTCATTCTTCCAAAATGTTATTTTTGAAGTGTACATGCCTTATTTTTAATTTCCAAATGGATTAGGATTAATAAAAATTAGACATGTGGCCTATACATGTCATTTTCTTGATTTTTCAATGCATGAGGTGTCATTTTCTAGTGTTTTGCCTTTTGACTCATCAATTCAGATTAATCCTTGGCTACTACATCATAAGATGACTCATCCTTTCATTTTTTTTTATTAATTTTCCATTTTTTATATTAATTTACCTTATTTTAATAATAATTTCTTATTATATATGTGTATTTAATACAAACAATGCATATGCTATGTTAATCAATATATATTACATATAATTCAACTACATTTATTATTTTTATAAGTTAAATAACTTATCTTTAAGATCTCACTATATCTAAACGCTTGAATTTCATGTTTTCGATATTTATCGATTTTAGTGATAAATTGACGTTTTCTTAAATTAATATTTTCATAGAGCTTATTTTGAGAAATTGACTTTACTTGAATAACTTCATCTAAATTTCCTAACTTTACTGTAAAGTTTGAAATTAAATGGATATCATAACTTGATGCCCTAAATTTAGGGGCTCGGACCCTAGGGTAATCATATGGGCTCGAAATCCTGGGGTATTATATCTTACCCTCCTTACAAAAAGTTTCGTCCTCGAAACTTAACTATGAGTTAAGGAAATATTAGTTTTTAACTTCACTCTAGGAGAAGAATAATCGATGACAACATTACTAACCTTATGCAATTAGTTCGAGGTATTAGGCTCTCATCGACTCAGTAGATTCCCATGTCGCTTCTTTATTAGAATGTCAACTACTCAAGACTTTCACATAAGGTATCCAAAATACAAATTGGATGCTTTACATACGTAAGGTTTTCCTTTAATTCCATTGGAGATACATCCAATTTCATTATGGGATCACCTGCAAATTTCCTTAAAGTTGAGACATGAAATACATTGTGAATTCCTACCATCTCATTAAGTAATTCAAGTTAATAGGCAACTCTCCTAATTCCTTTCTTAATTTGATATGGTCCAACATACCAAGGACTTAACTTTCCCTTAATACCAAATCATCTTACACCCTTCATTGGTGATATCTTCAAAAATACCTAATCGCATACTTGGAATTCTAACAGCTTCCTTTTAACATCCACATAACTTTTCTAATGGCTCTAGGCAATTTGTATTCGTTCGCTTATTATGTGTACTTTTTCCTTAAGATCTTGTAACATTGATGGTCTAATTACTTGTTTGCTCCCTACTTCGTCCCAATATACAAGAGATCTACATTTACATCCATACAGTACTTCATATAGAGCCATCTGAATGGTATTATGATAACTATTTTTGTAAGTGAATTCTATCAATGGCAAATGGTCATCCCAACTATCTCTAAAGTCCATCACATATGCCCTCAGTATATCCTTTAAAGTTTGGATTGCTCGCTCTAATTGCCCATTGTCACAACTCGTAGGGGGGTTAAGTCATGGCAGTACTGCCGTGTACTACGTGAAGACCTGAGATCAAGCATTATACTTGATCAGGGGCCTTTGGCATACTATACAAGGCATTCACAATTAAGACCTTCTCCTAGTAATCAGCATTAAGTAATAACAAAACATATAAATTAAAGTTGAGCTATCCAAATGATTACTAACAAAATATAGATAAGCGAGGCTATCAGATTTCTCTTAAATTAGTCATAAGTACCAGGATAAATCACCATAAGTAGTTTATGCTACTCAACAAACTAAAGATACTTAATAATTGGAAATTAAAGAGAGTTCATATATATATAAACGAATGGTTCACTCGAGCTCTCAACTTCTTCACATCCCAATTCCAACTGGTGTTATTGACTTCGGTCATCCCGTAACTCGGCTCTAGCCACAAGTCTTACTGCAACAATAAACTATAGGGGGATAAGCTTGACTACGTAGTGAGTAACCTACTTACTCTACAATCAACAATATTAAGCAAGTTATTTAACAAGTGTATGAATGCATGGTCAAATGTATGTAATGCAACAGTATATACAGTCTACCAGTAACTGTATATATCATGGTTTCGACGCCTATCATTGCTTGGGTTATGAAGTATTTCAATACGTCAGGATCTAAGTATCCACATCCAATTCAAAGTCTCTTGTCATCAATATCACCCTTAGCAGTAGATACGGCATAGCCTTAAGTAGAAGGCGGTACTTCCCGAAGCTAAGTAGTTCCCAAAGGTCGAGGTAGGAACATGTTGTACGAAGTACGTTGTATAATAACAACTTTCAATACACAAAATACAATATAAATCCTCTAGGCATGATCTCTAATTCTTCTATGCGATGCTAACACTCATGTTATCATGTTATAAGATGCGATGCATGTTCAGTTTAATTAGGGGTCAAGTATTCATTAGTCTGGTTCATGAGTGACCAATCATAATATATAGACACTCCAAGACCTTAAGCTCTAATGCAACAAGCATATAATATTCATATCAACTTAAGATATTTTTGCAAACAAAGTCAATCATATCAAATACACACAATTTCTCGTTTGCCCCAACATGCAACAATTTCACTTATTGGCTATAATTAAGTATTTTGCTAACTACAAGCACAAGCAAGTAAAATAGCGAGCGGTGTACTCACTCAACCATGATACTTAACAATCCCAATAATCCTCTACAGCATCCAAGTCAAACTCCCCGTCCCCTAAAGAAGATAATTAAGTTTTATGAGTATTTTGTTTATACCAATTAACTAGGCTTAACGTTCATTATCCCAGAGTTAGTTGTTTCTATAATTTGGGCATATATTCTTTGTTTTAACTCCGTTTTCGATGATCTTATAGTTGTTTTCATCATTTTTAAATGTTCTTTCATTTGGTGAAGTTATTTTTATGTTTTTGAATTAGTAATTTTTTGGTTTGGGCCCTACAAGGTCGTGGGCCCAAGTAGTGAGTTGGGTAATTTTAGGATTTGGGCCTAATTTTAGGCCTTGGGCTTAGTTTTTTTACTTTGGGCTTTATGTTGAATTATTTTAGGCTTTTTTTAAGTATTTTAAATAGGCTTTTTCTACCCAACACCTTAAAATTTTAAAGCGAGCCTCAGTGATACTCTTATAGGTCCAAATGAGCCTTTTTATTAAGTTTAGAGCCCTAAATCACTAAGGGAGCTATGGTAGGTGTCTTAAATGGGCCTTTAGGTTTTGTGAGCTTTCTAAATAACTCTTCATAAGCCTTTTATCCTAAGGTTTAGATCTAGTCATTTAGTTACATGGGCTCCTAAATTAGTTCTTTTGGACTTTTTGTATCTAGTTCATTATTTAAGGTCTTGGGCTCAAGCCCACTTGTCTTTTTAGACTTAAGCCCAACATTGGACTTAAGTTTAGCCCATTTTTAATATGGTTACAGATCTGTCCATTATGGTTTTTTGAGTTATTAACACCATTCTTAAGCCTACAATCACTAACTAAGCTAGTTTAGGGCGGCCTTAACCAAACTTTAGCCTACTTAACTTGATTAATTAAGTCGTAACCATACTTAACACTAAATAAACATGTCATTAAGCTATTAAACAAAAATTTCTAGATCTAGTAGGTCAAAGAAAGTGGCAGCCATGAGTTGCTTTTAGGGTTAAAACCTTCATTTTCATGTAATACTTGATTTTTATGATGTTTTGACTTATGTAACCTATGTTTCTATTAATCTAAAACCATAATCATTTAATAAAAGTGTGTGGAAGTGTGATGAGGGAACAAATATGGAGTGGCATGCATGAGAAACAAGAGTCTCATCAACTTACTTGAAGATTTTCTACTAACAATTACACCACTCTACATAACTTAGCTTATTTGTGTTATAACTTCTACTAAAGGTGGTTTTTCTTATACGTACCTTTGTGGACCTTCTTGAAATACCTTAGAACTTCTAGAGAGTTGTTATAAAAGAAGTTTTAAGAAAGAAAACATTAGTATCTATCATTATTTTGTAAGAAATCTAAGGAAAAACCTAACTTAAGTTCTTATAGGGGCAAAGTATGGAAGGCCTCCCTTTGTGGTCGTGTACTGCAAGCCTTGGTGTGTGTAAGGGGGGTGTAAGTGTGTTGAAAAACAAGAGAAATGTGTATGTGAGACATGGGACTTGGTTTGGAGTGATTTGGAGTAGTGGTGGTGAAGTTATGAGGGTTAGTGCTAGGCTTGATCTATGAGAGGTAGTTTGACGGAGTTTTTAGATGTGTTTTAGGGTTTAAGAAAATGAAAAATGAGGGAGGGGGAAGGGGATAGTAGGTCATGGAAGTGAGGAAAGGTAAGGGGATAAGTGGTGAGTAATTTGGAAAAACAACGACAAGTATTAAATGGGGACCAAGTACTTCATATGCCTTTTGCTAATTTAGGTATGATCTTGTCTCCTAAGTGTCGAGCCTAGTTTTTCATCTTCCCGATTCTTTTTATAAAATTAGGCCTTCTTTAAATCAATCAGTACTAAACCCTACCTATTTAATATTAATCTTAACTAGGGTTTAAAGAAAACCATTTTTTCAATTTGAAGAGGTATTAGAGTCACCACTCGACTGAAGTTGGGAAAAAGAGTTAAGTTATAACCAATTGGGTGGATTGGTTATAACCTAGCTACCGATCTATCAATTTAAAAACCAATTTATAAAAATAGCTTTTTGAAAACTAGAGATCTAAATTTAGGGCCTAATTTATTAAACCTTAAATGGGTACCACTTTTTAACTTTCCAAATTTAACATCGCTTTTCAAATATGACCTTTTTTATTTCTAAAATAGCTAATTATGATACACGTGACTAAATTAATCAATTTATAAGAATATCTAAAAATGGAAAAAAAATAAAACTTTCATATTTTAAGTCTCCTCGTACTTACGTACATGTGCTTACATACTCGCTATTCGGGATTAGACTTCCATAGTTCATTCTAATGAAAACATTAGTAGATTGAGTTGATTTTAGTTTTTAAAATAGTCGGGTTTACGTTTTTACCCATTTTTATTTATTTAAGAAAATTTCCTAAAGGGCCCTAAATTGGTTTTTATTTTTAAAAATTCTAAATGATCATAATTTGAAAAATGGTCGATTTATTTTTATTTTATTTTTTAGAAATCAATTTTCTAAGTGACAAAAAGAAATAATAATCTTTATTCTTTCTATTTACTTATTTATTTTTATTTTTATTTTTTATTTTACTTATTCTATCTATTTCTATTAAAATATAAATAAATAGATTACTTCCATTTTTTTCTTTTTTTCTTTTTCTTCTCATTTTTTTTCTTTTTCTCATTTATAACGTTTACAAATAAACAAAAATAAAAAAAAAAACAAACAAACAAACCTAGTCGACTCAGATTGGCTTTGAATCTGTTGGGATCAACTTGTCAACTCACTTCGACTTGTATTGGCTCACTTTGGCTAGGTTGACTCACTTTGGTTAGGTCGGTTAGGGGTCAACTCGGAAAATTTGATGGTGGTGGTTTTTGTCAAAAAACATCATAAGGGATGCTATCTTAGAGAGAGAGAGAGAGGAAGCTTCGATTTTTGTTTTTCTATAGCGTTTTGAAAATGAAGAGTAGACTCCTAGTTATAGGTATCATGGTCGAGTTAGGGATGGAAAAAATTAAATACAATATGATTTTTTTTCCAATTTTGGATTGGACGAACCTAGACAATATGTGGTACCAAATACATAGCTACGCGTGTAGGAGTGTGTCCAACACATGCAGGAGTATGTCTACTACACTTGGAAGTGAGTTGTTAAATGATGTAACGATGATGTGGCCTATGACGTAGCGATGAAGTGAGAAAAAAAATAAAAGATATATTTTGTACCTTTCATGGATTGAACCCAGAATCTCCAAGTCATGTGCAATATCAAGTCTAAGTGCGTATCTAATTGAGCTATTGGTCTTTTCTTATTCTTATGTGTAATTAATTGCACATATGGATTGGGTCAGCTTGAGTTATATTCAAATCTAAGCTTAAGCCTAACAGCCTTTTATTCAAAATTATTTAAATTAAAATTATATTCTATTTAAATAACCTAAAAATTTATTATTTTCTAAATTCACTATTTTTTCTATTTTCTAAATTTCTTATTTTTTGTATTATTTCTTTTTTCTAGATTTCCTATTTTTTTTTTATATTTTATCAATTTTCTTATTTTTTTTGTGTTTTTTTCCTATTTTTTGTATTTTCCTAAAATTCTTATTTCTTCTAAATTTCTTTATTTTTTGAGTTTTCTTTAATTTTCTATTTTAATGTGTTTTTACTAATTTAGGACCTATTGAAGAAATAAAATAAAATAAAGGGGGTAAAAATTGGTTGTTTACAACTATCCCTCTTTATAGTGAAGTGTGAACAAAACTTTGCCACAAAGATAAAGAGACTATATTTGCCCCTAGGATGACATTAAATAACTATAGCTATCCTAAAATCAATTTATTAGGGATTTGGATGAAGAAATGAAACTTAGTCATGCCTCTCTAGGTGGGAGTGTCTCTAAGGGACTAGTATCAACTTAAAACCTAGTCGTGCCTCACAAGGCTCATTAACTTAGGCGGGAGCGTCTCTTGGGGATTAGCAACACTAGACTAAGATTGATTTAAAATCTAGTCGTGCTTCATAAAGTTTACTAACTTAAGTGGGAGTGTCTCTCGAGGACTAACAAATCTAAACTAGGATCGATCTATAACCTAGTCGTGCCTTACAAGGCTCACTAATCTAGGCGGTAGCATCTCTTAAGGACTAGCAACCCTAAACTGGGATTGATTTAAAACCTAATCGTGCCTCACAAGGCTCGTTAACCTAGGTAAGAACGTCTCTCGGGGACTAACAACCCTAAATTGGGATCGATTTAAAACCTAGTTGTGCCTTACAAGGCTCACTAACTTAGGCAGAAGCGTCTCTCGAGGACTAGCAACCTTAATGTGGGATCAATGTAAAACCTGGTCGTGCCTTTCTAAGCTTATTAACCTAGGTGGAAGTGTCTCTCAGGGACTAGCGACCTTAAATTGGGATCCATGTAAAACCTGGTCATGTCTCATTAGGCTCACTAACTTAGGCGAAAGCATCTCTCGAGGACTAGCAACCATAAACTAAGATCGATCTAAAACCTAATCGTACCTCACAAAGCTCACTAACCTAGGTGAGAGCGTCTCTTGAGGACTAGCAACCCTAAACTAGGATCGATCTAAAACCTAATCGTGCCTCACAAAGCTCATTAACCTAGGCGAGAGCATCTCTCGAGGACTAGCAACCCTAAATTAGGATTGATCTAAAACTTAGTCGTGCCTCACAAGGTTCACTAACCTAAGCTGGAGCATCTCTTGGGGATTAGCAACCCTAAATTGGGATCGATCTAATACCTGGTCGTGTCTCACAATGCTCACTAACTTGGGCAAGAGCATCTCTCGGGGACTAGCAACCCTAAACTAGGATCGATCTAAAACCTGATCGTGCCTCACAAGGCTCATTAACCTAGGCAGGAGTGTCTTTCAAGGACTAGCAACCCTAAACTGATGTTAATGTCGTGCTAAAAGGAAACGATGAATAAAAGTACCCTACGGAACTTGGTGAATAGAGGGAAATGCCCTATAAGCTTATTTGAGAAAAATTTAGTAAGTAGAGTGGAAGTGCCTTATGGGCTTGCTTGAGGAAAAATCCTGTGAAGGAGAATGATCTTACGGGCTTGCTAAGAAGAAAGTGATGAAGGGAGAAAACTTGGAAAAGAGACTAAGTTAAGATCATGTCTTTGAAGGCTGGCTAAATACTAAATGCAAAAAGTGAATGCCTTATAGGCTGGAGAGAAGAGACAATGGAGAGAGGTTCCATACTAGCTTACTAAGAGAAACTTCATGAACAGAAGGGCCTAATGGCCACGCTTGAGTGAATTTGGTGAACAAAAATGCCTCATAGGCTTACTTAAAGGAACTAAGCATCTTAACGAGTTTGCTAAAAGTAAGAGAAACACTCTATGAGCCTATAAAAACCTTAAAGAGAATGATGAGGGGAATTGCTTTATGATCTTACTGGAATGTTTAAAGAAAGATTAGTATATGAGGAAGTGCCCCATGGGCTTGCTTGAGAGACATTTAGAAATGAAACTGAGTTGAGATTGCATCTAGAAGATTAGCCCAAAAGAAATTGATGAAGAGGAGTGTCGTATGGCCTCACTAAGAGGAACTTAGTGAATAAAGGGGCCTGATGGGCTTGCCAAATGAAATTAAGCATCTTATGGGCTTGTTAAAAGATCTTGATGACTTAAAGGGTCATATAGGCACAATTAAGGGAATCAAGGAACAGAAGCACCCTAAGGGTTTGCTAAAGACCTTAAAGAAAGATGAATGGATGGAAGGCAGGATAACCTAATTGAGGGCTTTTCTAAAATGCCACTTGATTTTGAGGAAAATATTTACAGAAAAACCCTTTTTGTGAAGACCACTTATGTTGAAAAAGATGTTAGGGATAATTTCCTTTATTTTGGGAAGAATAAGAAAAAGCTCGAACTCTTAACTCTTCTTTTTTTTTTTTTTTTTTTTTTAGACTGGATTGAAAACTTAGCCACTTAAGCCAACATAGACTTGAAATACTTTCTCTCTCTTTTTCCTTTTCTTCTTCTTTTTATTATTTTTATTACCTTTTTTCTTTTTTTTTTTTTAATTTGTTAATAGGTAAATAACTCTTCCTTAATAATCACATGGGGCCTCTTATGTTGCCCTTAACTTAGATGCTGAGTCGTTTGGTAGAGCCTTGTGGTTTCAAACATCTTTAAAATGGTAACTCATGGTTGTTTTTGTCGAAGAGGACTTTCTTGTAAACTCCCGATCCAAATTACACTCTTAGCTACAGTCCCAAAATTATAGTCCATTTTGCATGTGGTACACTTTGATCAATCCATTAGGTCTTTTTCGGTTTATCATTATGAATTTAAGCTTTTGGTCTAAGGGTTTCAAAAGGAACTAACAAAGAAGCTTATTGTGAAATAATAATCCCAAGTGTATAAGTTGAGAACCTTAGGAACAATTGGAAATATACTTGCCCCAATTTAAAAAAAAATTATTAAATATAAATTATATTTAAAGATTAGAAGAGCTTTTACTTGTATAAGGGTGGTATTGTGGATGGGAAGGCCAAGTGTGAGAGAGGCCTTAAAGTGGATATAGAGATTTTGGGTTTTTGAGATTGGACTATAATTTAAGGCTTTGCGTCTTTGGGGTTATTTAGGATTTGACTTTTGATTTGACTGCCCTTACTAGGATATGATATGGCTTGAGCCCAATTTTTCAACCTCTTTTCCTCATCTTTTCCTTTTTTTATTTTGTTATTACTTTGCCCCACTGTACTTTTGTTGTTCTTTCTTCTTCTTTTGGCCCCAAGCCAAGTTTTTACCTTTTAAGTGATTTAGGGTCCTAAATTCATTTATTTCTATTGTATGGGCTTGGGTAACGTAAATAAAAGTTGGAAATGTTTAAAAAGGATGTGGCTCTTCCTTATTTAAAAAAAAAACATAACTTATCAAAAATAAAATTGCCTTTTGAATTTAACGTTACTGAAGTAAGTACAAACCAATTTTAATCCCTCCCTCCTTATCAATTAACCTAACCTCTAAATTGCCTTATTGTAGGGTGGTTTTCGACAAGGTTTAAATTTGAAAAATTCTTCAAATAGGTCCAACAGGGTAAACAAGAGATGATTGTGTTTAAGATTCGAGAAATGAATGCCTAATTTCATTTTAATTTGTGTATCACATTCAAAGTGGACCTCCTTTAAGGAATGAGTCCAAAGTATCCTTACCTTTATGTCACTTAACCTCTCAAAGTATTTTAGGTTAGTGTGTGGAAAAAATTTTGCCTCTTTATATTCTATACCTTTTAAAAGTAACTTACCAATTCCTTAAGGAGAACTTCTTTGCTCTAATAACAATGTAATCATTCCATTGAAAAAGGCAATTGTATTATTCTAGCTATTACAGACTTTATTGAAAACAACCTTTTTTTTTTTGCCCCTAACTTAACAAGCACCTAATNACTGTTCTATATCATCTGAGTAATCTACACAAAAATTTTGGGCTTGAAACTACACTCCTAAGGTCATTTATTTCTAAACCGAAATGTGCTCGGTTTTGCACGATTTCTTAAGGGCCATATATTACAGGACATAATTTCATCAAAATAACATTTTTCCTAAAAACTACATACAAAAATATCCTAGAATAACAAAATTCATAATTTTCTAATTATATTTACTATTTTTACAAAATTTCACAAGAATCGGGCTGGAAATTGGACTCACCGGTTTGGGTGGCTCCGGCCACCGCGGGCCGCCGTGGCCTTGTCAACTGGCCTGGGCGCTGCCACCACCGTGTGGTGGTGGTGGCCGTCCACTTCCAACTGCTCGTCTGGTGGAGGTTCCCTTTAAAATCCCTAATTGCACAGTTTTTCTTATTTTTTTTCTAAATCGAATTTTTCTCTCAATTTTCAGCTCTCTCTAATTTTCTTTGATTTGTATTTGTCCAAATGAGCTTCTGAATTTTTCTTGCTATTTATAGACGATTTTTGTAATTATTATGCATTAATTTGATAAGACTTTGCCCAATTTCCTTAATTTTTTGCTTTTAGGTTGTCTAAATTTTATTGGCCAATTTTTATTTTGCAGCTTTGGACCTGCCACGACCTAATCTTGATTAATCTTATCCTCTTCTGATTTTTTCATAATTATTTTATAATTTTCTTTAATTATTTACTTAGTTTTTGGCCAATTTAGGTAATTTTGCGTATTTTTATCTACACGTAAATACATGTGGGGTACATGTGAACATTTCTAATTATTATTTTGGTCATTCTAAAATTTTTAGTATACATATAATCTATCTTTAGTAATTTATTAGTTATTAAATTACACTTTTTGCCTTTTCGGTAATTAGTAATTATTACGCTTAAAATTTGAAAATTTTATAGTCTCCCATTTTACTACTTATTTTCTTAAATTTAAGTTTACGGGGTTATTTTTACTAATATTTCTCTCAATAGTTTATAATTTGGGTTTGATCGGATCTTTTAACCGATCGCCCTAAATATTGGGTTCTAAGTTCAATCCTACGGTTACTTGGCTTAACTTTGGGGCTTACAGTCACATCAAAGTTTAAGTGGGGTAGCCTAATTGACCTTAAACTTTGGTTGCCTCACTATGCCCAAAACTTACATAATGGCTCCTTGTCCTAAGGTTCTAAGACAACTTGAGTTCGACTGTATCTATCATATGTTCATAGTACAAGAAATAAATCCCCCCTCAAAATAATAGAAAAAAAAAAAACTAAACCTGCAAAAATGTTAGTACAGTTATGATACAAACAAAGAACGAATAAGTACATAAATTGCAATAAGATGATTTTTAGAGTTTAATTTTAATTTTAGAAAGTCGAATGATTAACCCTCTTGACATTCCTAGTAAAGTCGCCAAGTTGTCGAGTCTGGTTTTTCACCCTGTCAGTTCTTTTTATAAAATTAGGTCTTCTTTAAATCGATCAGTATTAAACCCTACCGGTTTAATATCGATCCTCAATTAGGGTTTAAATAAAACCATTTTTTTTTAATTTGAAGAGGTATTGGAGTTGCCATCGATAAAAGTCAGGAAAAAAAGTTAAGTTATAATCAATTGGGTGAATTGGTTATAACTTAGCTATTGGTCTATCGATTTAAAAACCAATTTATAAAAACAACTTTTTCAAAACCGGAGATCTAGATTTAAGGGTTAATTTATTAAACCTTTAATAGGTACCACTTTTTAATTTTTCGAATTTAACTTCATTTTTCA
This sequence comes from Lumnitzera littorea, assembly GCA_024138015.1. NCBI lineage: Eukaryota > Viridiplantae > Streptophyta > Magnoliopsida > Myrtales > Combretaceae > Lumnitzera > Lumnitzera littorea. The sequence goes on along the minus strand of JAMXBB010000004.1, from coordinate 117,279,269 downwards.
AATATGCCCTTTTTTGATTTCTAAAACAGTTAATTATGATATATGCGACTAAATTGATCAATTTACACAAATATCTAAAAATGGAAAAAAATAAAACTTCCATAATTTAAGTTACCTCGTACTTACGTACGGGTGCATACGTACGGGTGCATACGTACTTACTATTCAGGATCAAACTTTTGTAATTTGTTCTAATGAAAACTTTAGTGGATTAAGTTGATTTTAGTTTTTAAAACAATTGGGTTTGTGTTTTTACCCATTTTGATTTATTTAAAAAAATTTCCTAAAGGGCCCTAAATTGGTTTTTAATATGGTCTTCATAATATATAATTTAATATAACATATATGACAATGCATCATTCAACATAGCATCTTAAATTGTAAAGCATACTTAAAATACATAATAATATATATAGGTATATGTATATATTATATAATAAACAAAACTGTATTATAGTTTTTGTATACAATACCATATATAATATATAGTATCAAGTGTTACTGAATGTGATATAATACATTTCACATTATAATGTATAATTTTGAAAACTCTTATCTCATATAGTTTTATAATATAGTACCTTTTCATATTGACAAGATATATAACATATTTTTATGGTTTTTTATTATAACTAGAAATGCATAATTTTGCAATTTAGATTTTTAATTATTTTATATTTTTTTAAGTATTTTCTTTTATTGTTTATGTACTGCATGAACTCTTAGTTTACTCTTTGCAAAATGTACAAATTGTAAAAGCAAAAGGATTAAGTGATATTAATATTAATCCATTTTCCGTTCACAAAGAAAATAGAAATTAGAGTGACAAAGGGAGTGTATTGGAATATTATATAATAATATATACTTTTTAGAGCTCTTAACATATATAGTTTCGGTTTAATGATGCTTTTTTATATTATACATATTGCATTTCATTCTCTAATAAACATCATATATTGTAATATTATTGTTATAACATGACAAATAATGTGGATACTTACTACAAATATAAATAGTATATGTGATAACTTTTTACATTCTCTAATGCCATTGCATCATCATATTGTTTTGTTTTGTTTTTTGGTTTTTTCACATTACAATACTTTTAGTTAGAAGTGTATAGACTAAAAAGAACTCTTTTCTTTTTTTATGTTCCATCATTTCTATTGAATTATTAGTGCATTTTCATTTTTTTTATCGAATGATATCGTATCATAACATATTATCATAATATCATATTATAATAATTAGTTTCTAAAGCTCTTTCCTTTTTCATATATCATTTTATTATGGTATTATTAATACATTTTCATAATTTTTTTATCATATCATATCATAATATATATTTTTGGAAGCCCACTCTTTTTATAAATATCATTTTTTATAATATCATTAATGCATTTCCTTAATTTTTTTTTTGTCATATCATATTATAATATATATTTTTAGAAGCTCTTTCCCTTTTTATGGTACCATTAATGTGTTTCTATAATTTTTTTATTATATTTTATATAATTTTGGAAGTATTTTCCTTTTATTTGAAAATTATATATTGTATATGATTTGGTAACAAGAACAAGTTAGAAAGAGAGAGAGAGAGAGAGAGAGAGATTATGTGTTTTCTTCTTCGCATCTAAATATTCAATAAATTAATAGAACAAGTTATTCATTTTCAGAACCTTATATTGCTTAAATAATTCTTAACATGTTTTCTTCTTTGCATCTAAATATTCAACAAATTAATATAACAAGTTATTCATTTTCAAAACCTTATATTACTTAAATGATTCTTGACATGTTTTCTTCTTTCTTTCTATATAATGCATAAAGAAACTAGCTTATATTTACAATTTTTGTTTAAAAAATCATAATCATTATTTAAAATTTTATCTGCGTATTACATAAGCTCTCTACTAGTTTAAGATAATTTTGGAAGTACTTGCCTGTTATTTGAAAATTACATATTGTATATAATTTGGCAATAAGAACTTGCTAGAAAGAGAGATTATGTGTTTTCTTCTTCCCTTTTAAATATTCGACAAATTAATATAAGTTATTCATTTTTAGAACCTTATATTACTTAAATGATATTTGACATATTTTTCTTTTTTCTTTTTTAATAATGGATAAAAAATTATATTACATTTATAATTTTTATTTAAATAATCATAATCATTATTTAAACTTTTATTCATACAGTAGATGGACTCTTTACTAATTATTTGTTGATTTTCGTTATTGTGAGTGATATCGAAACACAATTCAATATCCTAGCTTAATTATTAATTGATAATTGTCCATATCCATCATTATTCGTCATTATTTTATATAACTATTATTTTCGTCGTGCAACGCTGAATTGTGCAAAGATTTATCCCAAGTCTGGAGCACGAGCACACCATTCCAAGGGCTACTCGAGAAGAGACAACATGCAATGAAATACGTGGCACTGCAATTATCGTATAACGTCCCCCATCCAACGAAAAGAGAATATAATGTTTACCTTAAATAATTGTCGAGATAACATAGTTTAGTCATCAATATTGCAACGAAACGGGGCAGACGTTTTTATCCACTATAACAGTGGCCCCTCATGGATCCAAGCAAGATTCAATACACATTTGTAAGGGGAAAAATTCTTATAAAGTTCAAGTCATAAAGATCCGACATATAAATTTTTGTAAAAAAGTATTTTATTACGAGTTGAGGAAATGGGTAAATCCATAAAGAACTCCAAGGCGCACACAGGAAAACTCACTTAGTGGCCTATAGAAAATACCGGATAAGACTAGTTCCCCCACCCACAATAAAACAAAACAACAACAATAATAGATGGATAAGAATAAAACAACACTAGCCTACTTAAATAGTAAATAGAATAATAGCCACTCTGTGTTTCAAGTTTGACCAATGATTTATAGTCTTCATCATTACCATGCACCCTCTCATCAATGCCTTCCACGTGGCAATCCACCTGTGAGTTGGTGAATCCTAGAGTTTGCATGATGATCATAGCCATGCATTTGACAAGCAGCTGAACTTTTCCTTTGAGGATTATTTAATGGGTCAACGTCACCAATTTGCATCGATGGATAGGTCCAGGCACTCGGAACACAACAAGATAAAAAAGGCAACCCAGTACAAGAGAGAGAGATATCTTTCGAGGTTGACATAGACTTTGAGAAATAAGAAGCAAAAAATAAGTGTGCTTGTGTTGTGTTGCTTGTAAGAAAGAATGGCAAGTGTGCAGAAAATATCAGCAAGGATGTATGAGCAGCTGTTTGGGAAGGCGGAAGAGGAGATTACTCCAAGGAGTCCAGAGGCAAAGTTGGGGATGAAAGTGGAGGATCTGTGGGATGTTCAAGGGCCACAGCTCACTCCAACAGAGAAGCTTAATTCTTGCTTTGAGAATGTATTGGTTTCTGACTTCCCTCCTGCTCCTTCCTCTCAAGGTATACATATTTATGAATTCAGAGTAAACCAACACTAATGTTTGTCCTTAAAAAGTTTACAAATGATCTATGAAAGATCATGGTGTCTAACAAAATTTGGTCATTTTGCCTCGCTCTTCTCTTGACGTAGTATATAAAAAACGGGGGACATATATTATGATGTGTAATTGCCACTTCTTAATTCCATATGATGTAAATTTCAGTTTCTTGCAAATACTTCCTAATTCTATTAGTTAGATGTGGATAATATTCTCATACTTCTAAAATGTATAATTCACCTTTATATATAGCTTTTGAAAATATGCACTTAAAAAATGCATAAGTAACAACGGTTTTGAGCTTTAGCAATTGCTGTGGAGTAGTCTCATATTTTGAAAAATGATATGAATGTCCTTTCAGTAAGACCACAGCTGAACCTTATTTCCATAATCCACATGAAAATGGGCTCTCATTTGAAAATTATGCAAATAATGCACATAACTCGGTTTTATTTCGACATACACACTAGGTAAGCTTTTCAATGTATCCTTTCATCCTAGGAAAAAAAAAAGGGACTGAAGTATCTGAATTTTATCATGTCCAGTGGTTGAACTGAGATCTGATGCAAGTTTGGCTGATGCTGTTCAAATACTGTCGGAGCACAGAATCCTGAGTGCGCCTGTGGTGGATGTGGATGCTCCTCAAGATGCAACTTGGATTGATAGATACATAGGCATTGTTGAGTTTGCTGGGATCGTCATGTGGATTCTCCAACAGGTTAGAAAATAGCATTTATGATGCTACCATCAAATATAGAGAAGAAAGGTGTCTTCAATCTTCTGAGATTCATTCCCAATGTGGAACAAAAGAAAATAAAATCAAAGAACCACTTGATGATACATTTTTTTTTTTATTGTTGGCAGTCAGAACCACCATCTCCTAGGAGTCCCATGCGAGGAACTGCTGTAGGTCTAGCAGCCAGTAAAGTTACTTCTGCTGGAGGTTTAGAAGACTTGAGCCCTGAATCTGCTGCAACTACTCCTGGAAGTTTCTTCGAGGCTCTCATATCCTCTGAGCTTTATAGGAATACAAAGGTCATACTCCTATTCGGAAGCTACACGGATTTCTTCAACCTTTCTTCTTTATGGAACTCAATCTCATTCGTCGTTTACAGGTTCATGAAATTTCAGGAACATTTCGCTGGGCTCCTTTTCTTGCATTACAGAAGTCGGACACGTTTCTGACAATGCTCATACTGCTATCTAAGTACAAGATGAAGAGTATCCCAGTGGTTGACTTAGGTGAGGGAAGGATCGACAACATCATCACGCAGTCTGCAGTCATTCACATGCTAGCAGAATGTGCTGGGCTTCCCTGGTTTGAAAGCTGGGGAACCAAGAAACTTTATGAACTCGGTCTTCCCCTCATGACGTCTGATCGGATAATCAAGGTGCAAATTCTTTTTAGTAACCGTTTTCCTTAAAAGAATCAGCCGCAAAGATTATCCGTAATTTTTCTGTAATAAATTATTTGACAAAAACCAACTGCAAAGAGGAATACAATTCCATGTATAAACAATTTGAGGAAAACCACCTAGAATTTGTTTTAATCTATGTGAATTTTCTTCACCTTGTAGGTGCATGAGTATGAACCAGTCCTCCAAGCATTCAAGCTGCTGCGGAGAAACAGAATTGGAGGACTACCTGTTGTAGAAAATGGTAGTGGAAGAGCAATTGGAGATATAAGCTTACGAGACATTCAATTCCTTTTAACAGCCCCTCAGATTTACCATGATTATCGGTTAGCATATTAAAATGAATCGAACATATTCTTGCTTTGGAAGACTCAACTTCCAGAATTCCTTTTTTAATGATACTCAAAGCCATACTAACGTGACCTATATATGGTGTATAGGTCTATAACAGCGAAAGACTTCCTGACAGCAGCTAGAGACTACTCAGGGCAGCATGAACAGGCCTCGCCAAGGATAAGTGGCATGCTCACCTGCAAAAAGGACCAGACCATCAAGGAATTGATTCTTCTTCTAGACTCCAAGAAGATTCACCGTGCGTACATTGAGGATGAGAGTGGTAACCTAGAAGGAGTTGTCACATTAAGAGACATTATTTCTAAACTGGTCCATGAGCCTCGTGGCTACTTCGGGGATTTCTTTGATGGTGTTCTTCCTCTGCCTCTTAGCAGTAAGGTCTAAACAGCCGTATCTGCAGCTAGATCATCTTTCTCTTTCTTTAGAATCAAACCCTGACCATTTAATAATATTAGCGTAACTGTAATATAGGATATATCGCAGTGATTAACTTCCCATGTTAATATAATCAAAGCTGCTCAAAATTCTGAGTTTGATCTTTTTATGTTGTCGATGAAATTAATTGATGTTTAATTTGATTTTGTGTTTTCATGGTAGGTTTATTATGGAAGGACAATAGGCTGGTCTATCAAGAACCAAGTGTTCATGCCAGATTAGATATCAGAACATGATAAAACCATGGCCTGCATTCATTTTGAGTATAACGTGCTATTGCTTGGATTTCATATGCTGTAATCAGGTTATCATATCATAAATTGTTAGCTATTTATTAGGATGGCAATTCGATCAACATCTAATGGAACCTGCCTCACCCTCTGCTATTTATGGTGAGGGAGGATGACAGCGGCAGCTTTTAGAACTTTTTTGGACCCATATTCCTGTCTTGCTGAGAACAATTAAATAGGTTATTCTAAATTGTTTATTGTTCAATTGATTACATACGGGTATGCTTAATCTTTGGATATCCCAATTGCTCAAGCCACAAATTCATATTGGACATATACTTTCGTGTAGCTTTCCACAGACATTTTTATATTACATAATAGAAAAATCTACGATGACAATGAAATCTATTTGTATACAATGTAGAATTACTTGTATTGACTCCTAGGGATCCATGAAAGGACAATTTGCATTCTAGTTTTCTTTCTATTAAATGTAATATTTGTTCTATTTTTCAGTCTGTAGTGTTATGTATGAAATGTTAATAGAATCTCTACCATCTACTTAGAATTTTAAAGAGTTTCATTGATGCACTCTTGACAACCAGCTATTGCTAGCATGGTTACTGAACTAATAATGCATTGGCTTTTGATCATACATGAAGGGAAGAAGAAATTCCTTAAGAGATGATGATTAGGATGATATGGTGGGTAAAAGAAAAGAGCGTTCCAATCAGACATGTTGGTAGAACATTGACCCACCAATTTATGGACTTGATATGGAATAACTTATTCACTTCTTACTTGCATAGGTCTTTTAGTTTGTAATGGTGGGATAAATTACATTTCTTTTCTATTAAAACGATTCGTACAGGTGATGGGAATCATCACAGATCAAAAAATATTGCGACATAAAACATCATAGCCAAAACTGCAGTGCCAAATCTTCAACCCTGGGCCTGGTGCTTATCAGCAACATGTGCTTCCATAATTGATTGCATGTAGTCCTCTCAATACAGAAAATGATAAGAGCTCAGCACCCATATAAATTGAGTGTAGGCCCTCATTGAGCACCTTGAACTGATCCTTTACCTATTGATTAGTCATGGATGACCTAAATGAACATGTATGTCTCTGATCATTCCTACACCTACCATGAATTCTCGGACAAGATCAAGGTAACCGATATGCTGGGGAACTTGCTCCAGGACAGAAAATGCTTGGAGGTGCATCTAAACCATGTCTCTCTAGTTTCGTCTCTGCCCTGCAGGAAGAAAGAAAGAAAGGCCATGCATTGTTTAGGAAACCTGCAGTTAAACCTAAAGAGAAGATTTCAAATGCAAAGTGTTGACAAGGACAAGCAAAATCTCAAGCTGATTGGCTTATGCTATAAATGATTAAGGGTTGGTAACAATCCTGAAATGAAGGCTACTGAAATCAAGGACTAGTGACAGCATGGCAGAGGTATCAGAGCACTGTATCAACTATCAACCATCAACACACCCATCACTAGGTATATCACCTGCAAATGCACCCAACATCTTGTCCTCAGCTTTTATGTAACATATCTACCCATCACTCTATCAATTTCTCCCACCACGAATCACTAACCCGAACTGACAGCTACCATATTCTAACTTATATATCAAACACAACTCAAACATGAGTAGTCACGGACTTATGGACATTAAATGGCCATGAAGATACAAAACACCTAAAAAACCTGAAAATCACAATAATCTTATTCAATTATCCTATTGACAACTTAAAGCATGAGCCATGCCTCGTAAGATTTTCCAGGCTACAACTTAGATCTCACCATCTGATGAACATAATTCTATTGGCACTCTGTTTTTCCAATAACCTATTCAACTCAGGCATTTCACTATTTCAGCATTCAACTTTGCTGAGACAAACTTGGGATCAGGTAACTAGAAAAATTTAGGCAAGAGCTCCATTGTCCATTGCATATTCAGATTAGAAATTGTGTATAGCATGCCAACTTACCACTTCAACAACAATTAGCTTGACCAGGAAGGATAATACATGAACTTAGTCATCCCTACTACTAATGAGCTTGTAAGCAACAAACCTCAATTGGCATTTTTTACATGTTTTATTTTGGGAAAAAATAATGAATTAAAAGTTGAGGCTTAATTGTACAGGCTAATTTCATAGTTGGATTAAATTTTGATGATGCACCTTGAATAAGATCAATCAACCTGGAGTAATGGGACAACTAGCAGTATATAAATGCCAAACATAATTTTGGAGAAACATAATGCATGAACTGCATCAAGACCCTAGCGCTAGCACACTTTATACAAGTTCCATACTTATTCCATAAATAAGACAGCAATATTTGACAATTTGGATACCTTGTCACCAAAATAATCTGTACCGACAGATAAACATCATTAGATAAAGAATACGATGAGAGCAGACTCAAAGAGCATACCTCTTGCCAAGACCTGCCTTATCTCAAGAGCTTTTTCTACGCAAATGATGTAGAACGTTAGGTGATCCTTCAAAGAAATCCAACAAATAATTTTCCAAATCCTCTGGTGTGTACTTGATGTATTTCCCAGAATGCCTCCCACTCCCACTCTCAAGTTGATTTCTGAACCGTCCCAAGAATGAACGGTATGCTGGTATCACCATCTCAGAGATTGATATACGAAGTTCTTCCCGAAGCTGTGGATCAGGGACTTTCCAAGCTGTCTGAATTCTATAAATTTCCTCAAAGCAAGCATTGAAATTCTTAAACCTCTCTTTCAATGCTGGTTTGGCTGCATTAGTTGAACTGCCACCAATCCCTTCATCCTTCAAGCAAGACAAAGCATTGGTCCAAGAAGCTCTTAAATAGCCGGTGGCACACTGGCGTATCTTGCCACGACGCTTCCGCACCCAATCATCTCCTAAAAGCTTTACAAGCTCAGAATCCTTCACTTTCTGCACTATGTATAAGATATTATTCATTGAAAACACATACTGCATTGCACTATCCTCGTAGAGTCGGGATTTTTCTTCAAGGTTGGATTCTAGGGAGGCAAGCAGCAACAGAAAACGCTTAGATACAGGAGAATTTTCCAAATTCAACTTATCACTATCACCATCACCATCACCATCACAATCATGATGACTATGCAAGTCATGTGATTCTCCATCCTCGTTGCTATTACTATCTAAAAGGGCATTCATGGTCTCACTATAATCAGCAAGCAACTTCAAATAATTCATAACATACCGTGTCAAGGGATGAGTGTCCCCACCTTGCATTGGTTTTCTAGAAGCTTCATTCTGCACTGCAAACTCAAACTCTGCAAAAGTTCCCATAGCAGCCTCTGCTAACCACTCGAGCACCCCCTTAGCCTCTCCCAATAAAAACTCATCCAAAAGCATCCCCTCCAAATCCGGCATCACATCTACAAGCGCATCATACATGTCGAGTACACGAAACAGCTTTTCGGGGGACCTTTTTGCAATTGAAACGGCCTCACCGAAATTCAACAACTGCATCAGACATCCTTTCACAGTCTCATCAAAACAAGACTCAACAAAATTAGCACCATCAAAAACCTGCTCACAAAGTCTTCTCTCTCCAGATAACAAAACCCTGACCCCTATTTTAATAGCCTGTATCCATTTCTTCATTTTTTCATTCAAAACACTCCATTCCATCTTCTGAGTTTCCTCAATACTCAACTTCTCAACTCCTAAAATCGCTAAGCACTCATCTAATGCCTCCCGGCGAACACTACAATACGCCTGACTACACTCCATTTCATAACCTGCCCTAATCATGCGATCTGCAATCTCTCTCAATTTGATAACCGCATCTGGATTGATCAAATCCACACACAAATCATCTTCAACACTCGCGCCGCGCTCATGGAAGTATCCAGCCTTACCCTCGCCGTCATCATCCACTACTTCGCCAAAACTCTCGAGTTCCTCGTCAAATTCACCTTCGTTCGATGCAAAGGAGAGAGAGAACCGGCGGATCGAGCCGTAAAGGCGATCGGCATCGAGAGGAACGGTGTTACGGATAAGCATGTGGCGAAACTCATCCTCTAATCGTGACATGGCGAGCTGGATAGCTGTGTCGGCGCGATCGGAGTAATCAGCCAGCGAGAGGTTGTCGCATAAGAAGAGGATCTCGTCTATCGCTGATAAGTACTCAGCAGCTTCGTCCGGGGAGTCTTCCCAGGCGAGTGAGTGAGTATGCGAGGAGAGTTCGTTCGTGTTGGAATCGTACCGGAGAATGATCTTCTCGGCGTTTTCGAGACGGTCCTCGAGCGTCGTGGTCGTGGCGGTGGTCCGACTTTGCGATTTATAGGAGGTTATAGTAGATAAGCGATTGTCGAAACTGGAGAGAATTTGGAGCATGTCTTCGCGCACTTCTTTGTTAGTGCTAACACTCTTGACGATGTGCTGTGCAGTGGCCAAAACACGGTCGTCCACGTCACCACCACCGCCGCCACTAGCTGCGTCACCGGAAATGGTTGCAGAGGCCATGGAATAGAGAAATTAGGGGGGAGTCCAAAAGGTTCCCCTAATTTTGGGCCGAGGGGAAGAAAAGCCGGCTGCAGTCAAGGAGAAGAAAATATAAAAAGTGCGAGCTGGCCTAGATATATGGTACCGTGGACGGACACACCAGTGATGTAACATGTGTGTTGTTTAATATAAAAGGTAAATCGCAAATATGGTTTTTATATTCTTTATATGTGCTAGCCCCCTTACTTTGACACTATACAATTAGACCTTTATATTTGGGGTCTAAAAATGTAAATTCAAAAAATAAAGGGTTAAACATGCGTAAATAAATATACAGGGAAGTATTTTCGCAATTTACCTTAAAATAAGAAATATTAAACGTAATATATGTTAAAATAAAAATTACCATTGCTTAGTATGAAGAAGGAATTATGAGAAAAAATATGATTGGTATAAAGAAAGAAATATGAAAGAAAAGAAAATTCAAGGAAAAGAAAATGGGAGAAAAGAATTATAACAATATTTGATTACCTTTACATGTTTAGGTAATAAAGGGGAGGAAAATGACAAATAAAGAAAAAACGAAATACTAATATACTCATAAAAAATAATAAGAAAGTGAAATGATAAGTTAAAAGATTTCTTCAATTTTCTTCCACCTTCTCTTCAATTTGGAGGGAATAGATGTGTTTGAATGAGCAAAATCAAAAGAAATTAATGGAAATGAGAAGAAATTATCTATTTTGCAATTTTGCTGGGAGTGAAAATGGATAAAGAAAAAAAGAGTGGAAATGTTTCTACCTTTAGCTTATTTTTATTTCTCTCTAAATTTGTGTAGAGAAAAAAAGAAACACGTAGAAATTATGAGAAGTTGCAAAAATCACAAGCTAAGGATCGGAATAAGATGAATTATATTATGTCAAGTTACCTTGTCGTTTCTCTTCTTTTCATTTCCTTTTTATGAATCAAATAAGTGAAAATAAAACGTTTCTACTAATTTTTTCTTTTCGATTTTTGCTCTTTAAATCTAAACATACTTTCCTTTTTCTTTTTCCTTTTTCGAAATGAAAAATTACATAAGACAGAATCAATGTTTTAGGTTAAATTTAAATAGAAGATCAAATTTGTAAATAATTCAAATAGATGATCAACTTTATATTAAACAGATCAAATAGAGGATCAAATTTTCAAGTGGTTAAAATAGAGGAAAAAAAAAGTCTAAATCCAACATTGAATAAGAATATTTGTCCATATGTAATAGAAATTACATTAGTAGGAATATAAGTCAAAAGATCCCCCGACTAAGTGTTAACTATTAGTAAGGTAGTCATACTCCTTCACTTAAAGAAGAACATGATTTAGCAACTTTTTTTAAAAGGCAAGAATGCAAATAAAAATATTACTCAAATAAGCTTTATAGCTGAGTGCCATTCAACTATATCCATATTTTTTTTGTTATTGACTTGATATGAAATGTTTGGATAATAGTTATCCCTGACTTAGTTAGATATTCTTGATTTCAATTTTAAATATAGAATATATGATTATCATTATAATAAATATGTTTTAGTCTTGGATGATTATCATAATAGATTCTCATCATCCCAACATGTCATAAGATTTTTTATCTTAAAAATCTGCAAATTTTCCAAACCCAAAAAATATATAGAATTCTAGGATTACTCCTTGAGGCAAATACTCTTGAGAATAGATCTAATTGAGATAGGGGGAGTGTAAATCTCGTAAATTTAGCTATTTAAGAATAAAATTTAACCCTAATACTATAGATGACTTGAAGAGTCATTAAAGCCGAGTAAGATAAAAATGTAATAAATCATAAATTTAAATATATTATAAGTAGTAACAAAACCCTAGGAATTGATCGAAACCCTACATCGCATACTAAAACCCTAAAACTGACTTACACACCATTAACCAAAATTGAACCCAAATTTGATCGAAATCCTAAAATTATAAAAATAAACCTATAAAATAATTAAATATTACTTAATAGTGATAAAATTATAGTCGATTGCAATTTTCAACTAAATACCCTATTCGCCTGAAATTATAATGAAATCGCTATAATAACTTACAAAATTATAGTTATATCGGGTACCAATTAAATTGATAAAATTTCATGAAAATTTAAAAATTAATTTACAATGAGATTTGTTATAATTTATATGAGTCGAAAAATTACATATATTTATTATTAATTTTCATTTTATCTCTTTTCTTTCTTTTCTTCTTTTTCCCAACTTCACATTCTGGAATGGAATTCAAATTTAAGCCGCCCACGTGAAGAAAAAATTTGCTACGTGTTGAGTGGAAAATAAAAGAAAAAAAATGAAAATTTTTTGGATAATTACTTAGCTTAAATTTTAAGCTAACTTACATGTATAAAAGGGAAAAAAAAAAAGAAAGCAAAACCGTAAGAACAAAACAGAAAAAGAAAAGAGAGAAAACGAAAATTCTGGACACCAAATCGTAAGAGAAAAAGAGAGAAAGAAAGAAGAAAAAGAAGGGGAAAAGAAGAAGAAGAAGAAGGAAGAAAAGAAGAAGAAAAATTAAAATAAATAGGTAAGTAAATTATTTTCTAGTATATATGTATATTATATAGTATATACATGTATAAATAAAGTATTTGTATAGTATTTTTATACATATAACATTACTAATACATATTTATGTGCATAAATACTTAGATTTAGTTAAATATGTATGTATAAGGTTATGTGTCTATACATGTATGTACATAAGTATATTATACGAAAGAGTATGTATTAGGTATTTTTTTTAAGTATACATATGATTAGTATTAGGTATTTTCATTACCTAACTATCGTATAAATATATATGTATATACCATAACTATATATATGTGTATACATGTATAATTATTTTTGTATATATATATATATGTATAGTTGTATAGTATATATGTAGTGGGGTATTTTTATAAGTATGTATATAAGACATATATATATATA
>JAMXBB010000004.1:117226459-117254838 GCA_024138015.1 Lumnitzera littorea | reverse complement strand
TCATATTCGAAGCTCAGTTTTAGGAGTTTCGATCATTTTCTCTATATTGAATAATCAAATTTTTAAGGGTAAAATTGGAATATTGAGTCATTATTTTTTAAATCTAACTTCATTGGATCACTTAGACTAATATTTCTGTCTTAGTCATAAAGTTTAGGCTCAATCGAACAAGTTTCCTTAAAGGCTCTAAATCTGAGTTCAACTATCCTAAACACGATTTTAAGAGCTCACATTAGGCTTTAATGTAATTTTATGCTTGTGATGCAAGGCCAATAAATTTTAACTTAGTTTTAAGATTCCTTAGAGCATATGAAAATAATTTGATAACTTACATTTTATATACCTATGTTTTTACCTTTTTTTTCATTTTGCATATCTTATTTAGTCTTAAATTTATTAGATTTGTTGACTTAAGGAAAATTACCTATAATACTTAAGTCGTCTCTATACTCAAAAGCTAAATTTACAAGTCCTTACAAAAAGTTTCACCCCTGAAACTTGACTATAGTAACTTTGTTTTCCTAATACCTTTCAAAATGTCTTTCAACTTAGATTTGAAATCTAAATATCTAAGTAGACACTTTATACATCATCATCAAGTTTTCCATGGATACATAAGACATAGTTTTCAACATTAGTCTTACTACTCAGATTTCTTTGAAATATTTACATATTCATCTTTTCACTTCCAATTGCTTGACAAAAGACATTATCATCTCCTAACACTTTTTGCAACGGTATGCTTAATAGATTGCATTGTCATCTTTTGGATCGCTTATCTCTTAGGGTAGGAGGTAAAGACATGTCCACAATCTCTACAATTATAGCATGCCTCACTCTTTATGGGACATTATTGAATCCTATGTTGTCTTTTTTTCTCCACAAATGAAACACTTGTTTTGTAATCGTGGGCAATTCTTTAGGTAATGCCATTGACCATACTTCCAACATCTTACTTTAGTTATCTCTTTCATTTTAAGCTTACCTGCTTGTGACCCTAATTTTCCAATTGATCTCTTTTTCTTTTTCTATTCGTATCATATTCCTTTTTACTATTCATAGTCCTACTAAGGTAATATTTGCCTACCTTAGTATTACTTAATAGTCTATATATTCAAATCACCAATCGTCACATTTAAATATTATTGTATGAATAATCGCTTTCACCTTATTAATTACTTCAATTCTTTCATCAAAATAGTCTTCATAATTCATAAATTCTCGAATTCATTTTCTATAGATAATTTCGAGTCATCGGTCAACCATTACCTTAAGGTTCACCTATTGTATTAAACTTATATAAATTGTACATCTTGAACATAATCCTATACATTATACTCTAAGGTAAGTACTCTTTAAGATCTTGTATATCCATCCTCTTCACCTAACAAAATAGAAAAAGTTTCATATTTGTTATGTCACCTCATGCTTAAAAGTAATCAAGTTATTCAATCACCAAATCGAATTTGCAATTAACTACTTTACCATCGTTTTCGAATTCCATCTATGCTATTAAACTCCCAATTCCAAATGTTATCAAAACCACTAAAACTGATAAACTTCTAATCACTGCATTTCAAACTTTTAATATAATATTAAGATATTCTTGCCTTCATAATCTCCAACAAATACTTCTTCTTAATTCAATACAGTCGAGAATATCCCCTTTTATTTCCCTTTTAACACTTACTTCTTACATCTTGAGCTTTTTGAGGGTAAACACATCAATAACATTTAGGTTGGGGAAGAAGTTCAATAGTTAACATGTAAACGTATGAATAACATAAACATAATACGTATAGGTGATACTAAATATAGTATATGATCTAGAAGTCTAAGTCTTTTAGTTTTAAATTCTAAATCTACCTAAGTTTTAAATTCTAAAACTCCCTATCTCACCATTTGGTAGGTTTTTTCTATCTTTGACAACCTAAAGCTCTGATATCACTTTTGTCATGACTTTAAAGGTGCCTTAATAGAATTATCTAAAATTTTAATATCACGTGTGCACTCATGATATAAAAATCACCTTGCAAGTCAGAAATTGTAAAATTTTAAATAATTAAATACTAAAATTTTCAATTTTAAAATAATTAATCTACTATAAAATATAAATAACTATAGATAATCAATATTCTACGGTTCCTCAGAATCGTAGAGAATCAATATTCCTTACCAAATTATAAGATTAGATAGTGAACACCTAAAATTTAAAATTTACTAAAGTTACAAAATCTAGGTATAAGAATAGTAATTACATTTAGTGCTCTACCTAGCTATGCAATTTATCTTTAGATTCTATCTTCTAATTGCATCTCGATACTCGTACTCAACACTCGCTTCTTAGCTTATGCCCAAATATCTATTAACTTATAAAAGAAAAACTATTGAGGAGTAAGCTATAAGAGCTTAGTGAGTTATCCCTCATACTATATTAGTAAGTAAGTTATCATACAATTAATTAATAAACATATGAATATATGAACAAGAAGTATGCCAAACAATATATGCAGTTGATCGGTGTTGCATACAACATCGGATTTAATGCCCTTCGAAGTAAAGGTTTGAGATATATCGGCATCAATTACAATTGGGTTCTAACACTTGAGTTTTTAACCATGTATATATATAGAAATTCCATTTTTCACAAAATAGGTTTCTATTTTCGTAAGTCTAATAGGACACAAATTTGTAGGTTTAGAGGTGAAGTGGCTCTTACAATCTACGCTCATACCCTATAGCGGTGGTTTCTAAACTTGACCCCCAACTACCTATGGTTAACATCTCCAATGCCAGGTAAACTTGTAATCTAAGGGTAAGGTATTGTTGTACTAATGCTTCTGTACTGTACTAATCAAATCATGTGTGAATTCATCCCTATAAGGCCCTTTATTACCAACTATGTAAGATAACGGCTGGAACATTATTTGTAATGTTTGTGTTTATCATGATTCATTTAATTTAAGTTAAGTCAAACATGATTAAGTTAATGTATGAGGTGATTAACCATTATTAACAAACCATTCAATTATGCAGTAATAAATTAAGTAGCCATTTATTTAGCTATTATATTTCACAACATTTTTATAATACATAACCGATATTCATGCATATGCATAACTTGAACCTCCATGTATTAAGTTATTAATATTTATTTTAAGTACACTAATTATAACTATAAAACAAGTATAGAGTTATCAGGAGTATTCACTAGTCCATAGTATCAGTCCATCAAGGATCGTAATAGTTTACTAGTAGATTAGTGCCCATTTAAGGATCACTTGACATTTAAGAAATTTGCAAGGTAATAAATAATTGGTGAAATAATTAAACTATTCATATATTTAGTACTAACTACCTGAATTGGTTATCTATTCTTATAATATCCCCTATTTGAACTTTTTCGTCAATTGCGTACAACTTTTTCATTCTAGTTTTGATTTTTATTAACTTATAATTCATCTTTATTTTTTTGGACGTATTTTCACATAACGGGGTTTATTTTGGATGTTATAACCTGCATTTTTCATGGTGGTTTGGAAAATATTACGAATTTTATTATTTTAACTTGAATAATTATAAATTATTATTTTAAGCTTTTCTTTATAGATTTATGATTTAATATATATCTAAATTTTTATATTTTTGAAATTTTATTATTTTTAAGCCTATTTTATGAAAATTTACCTATTACACTATTTTTAGGTCAAATTCTTATTTAATTCACTTTTTGTTACTTTAATAATTTCTTAACTAATTAATTATTTTATTATTATTATAATTACGAATTTAATTAAAAAATATTGTGTTGACATAGCAGTGTATGGATGTTTTACGTGTCACTTTTATGGATTTTCATATTTTTCCAATTTTTCCTATTTTCTAACTTTACTTAATATATATATATATATATATATATCTATTATTATATTTTATTAATTTTTTTTTGTAAATTAACCCAATTTTCTTGCTTAAACCCATGGCATGTATATATATATATGTTTATATGTATATTATTACTTTATTTAATAACTTAGTATTTTAGTAGATTATACCTATACTATTTAAGTATATATGTATACTTATACTATACTATATTGCTAATATACATATTGGTATACTTGAACATATACTCCTATACTTAGGTTTTCTTATTTTATTTATACATATATGTATAAGTAAATTTACTGCATTGACCTAAGTATACATGTGTACATGTACTATACATATATATTTATACACTATACATATATATGCATGTATAAAAAGATAAAGAAAATAAATAAACATACATAACAAATTTGCATATATATATATATATATTTCTGTATTCCATATTTACATAATCAACTATAACATATATGTACATATAATTATATATTTAAATAGTTATACACATATACGGTTACATATACATAAGAATACAGCTTTTCCTAAAATTTCAATATATGTACAAGTAGCTTTATTATAAGAAAAAGAAATTACAATTTGAGCCATATTACATATACACAAAATACATGTAATTAACAAAATATACTACAAAATAAATACATATTATATGGCTTTGCAAGAAATACTAAATACACTATACATATTGAATAATCTTCCTTTGGAATGTCTTGAAATAGTAACCCAAAGATTCTTCTTCTTCTTCTTCTTACTTCACTTTATAAAATTGAAAGAAAAGGAAGTAACCAAAAGAAAAACAAATAAGAAAGGAGGGAAGAGGTTCATGGTTTGCTTTGAAAAAAAAGAAAGTGTGTTTTTCTTTGTAATAAAATGACTTAGAAAATTGAAGGAGAAGACAACAGATGAAAAGAAGAAGGGAAAGAGAAAAGTGAAATGTAAAAAAAAAAAAAAAAGTAACCAAAGATAAGATATTATAAGTGATTAGACCCTTATTTTATCCATTTAATCTCAACCAAGCATTTTATGCACATGGGTTGCTACAATTTCCAAAAGGATGAAGATGTGGAGAAGGGAAAAAAATATAAGGAAGAAAAAGGAAAAAGGAAAAAGAAAAAAAAATCATGAGGTTAAATTTTCTAAATGTAAAATTATAGACTTAGTAATAGTTATGAATAATATTCATAAATTTATAAATTTTGTTAATTAAATTGTTACTTATTATGTTTATAATATTTGAGAGCTATTTCAACTTATTCGATAACAATTTCAAGTGATTACGCGTATTAGTGAATAATTGTATTTTGTTAGGGTTTTAATACTTTTAAGATACATTTATACATTTTATAAGTCTAAGTTTATGGTTTTAGAATTTTTGTCAAGTTCAAGTTCAATTTCTAATATTTACGTGTACATAAGGTTTAAGGGTTTTATATACGATTAAGGTTTCAATAGAATTTTTAAGGTTTTTTATATTTGTTTTAGGTTTAAAATTTAAAATTTTAATTAGTCTTAAATTTATCAGCTTTGTTGAACTAAGGAAAATTACTTTTAATACTCGAGTTGTCTTTATACTCAAAAGCTAAATTTACATACATCATTTGTTCTCAACTTTTTTCTTAATATTTTGTTGTTTAAATGATGTTATACAAGTTATTAAAATGAATTTATGTTGCATTAACATTAAAGTTCACAATTTCTACATTGTTTGCATTAAATTACTGATAAATTGTATTGCCCCAAAACTGGAGGGCATCATAATCTGCTATGTGTCCCTGCCATTTAAGAACACATTAAGTCTCTAAAACTAACTAGAATCTCCTAATGCATTACTTCTAACAACCGCTTATCAAATATAGAATGATAATTCTTTAAGTATACAACTAGAGTAACCTACAGGCGAGTTACTTTAGCTTTAAACATACTAAATAACTGGATCTTAATCTTTTATAATATACAAAATTAATCACCTCTCTTTCCTAATTCGATGATAGCAATTTCCATTCTTGTTGTAAATTAATTGAATGGACCTGAAGTTGTAAAAATAGGAGAGTTAGTGAAAGCCTAGTACGGGTGCACAAACACACATGGATGCTAAGCCTAAACATTCACATGCATATAATGCAACGATAACAGAATATAGCAAATAGTTATTTAAATATCTTTAAGTTAGGCTAGTAAACAATAAAGGGGTATTCATAACCTTATCTTATATGATCTTTGTCTACATATATAGGTGGATGTAGATATACATTTTTCTTTAAGTCCTTTACGCTTAAAGTTCGGAGATTAGAAACTTGATATTTTAGTTGTGTCATCCCATTTACGAGTCTACTAGAGAATTCTCACATATGATCAACGATTGCTCCTCTATGGAACTGCTACTACGGGCCCTTAGAGTGAGTGGATCAAGCACAATCAACAGTCAAGATCAATTAGGCCAAATATAGATTAGTTTGATCAGATCCTTTCTAACTTAGCAAGCACAACTATACAAATAAGCACCAAGTACTTGGAATCACTCTACAACCGCTAACTAAACTCCAAACTCACAACCTAAAACAAAAGCTCATACCTTAATAAGGAAATCTGACCATCACCACAAATTTATTTAAAAGGCAAGTATACATATTAACTTTCAGACACTCGGTAACTAAGTTATATCTAGAAGTTACCTATAAACCTATAAATTATCCAATCAAATTTTTGAAAGAAAATAATCAAATCAAAGTATAAATCAATAATAGAAATTGAAGATAACATAAATATGTAACACGATAAAGTAAAAAAAAAAGTTGACATATTTATATAATATTATTTAATTATTTTAATCGTCCAGTTAGATTTTATATATATATATATATATATAAGAAAATATAAAGTGGACACATGATAAAGGTGTTAAAATATATAATTTTACTAATCGATATAGTAATAGAAGAATACATATTTAATCGAATAATATTATAGTCCATATAAATACATAAGGAAGGACATATTAATAATAAGAATCTAAAACGGACATACTTTACTATATAATATACTATGTAATTATAATAACTATCATAATAGAAATACTTAAATTGTAATGTTATCAATATTAATAATAAGGCATAACAATAATAAGATAGTATTATTGTAAACCAAAACGATACTTAAAATACATATATGATATGGATTTTAACATAATTGTACGCTAAGTTAGATAATAGTGACTCAACACCAAATATAATAGGAAATAGAAATCTAATGCCTTAAGAATACATATACACATATATTAACATTATGACACAATTTATAATAACAACTTCATATAAAATAATATCACAATTGTGCCAATTAAATCAATTTATAACATAAATCAAGTAATAACAAAATAATTACTCTTCAAATTAATATAGGAAAAGTAAAAAAAAGTATATTATGTATATGATACCCAAAAAATAATCTAGTTAACTCGCGAAGCAAAACTAAGGCAAGAACACTAGGTGGACACGAATTGATGTCGAATATGAACTTATTAGAAGTAAAAATATAGAATTACATTTTATTTAGTAAAATACTTAAATAATTAGAGAATATTAAATTATCGGAATAGCTTAAAACATGTGAAAGTGGGATGAAACCAAATATGCAGTTGAGAGAAATTGAGAGACACAGAGATTGGCATATAAGATTTTGGGGTTGGGGAAGATCTTGCAAATGAAAAGAAAAAAAAAAAAAAGAAATTGGGGATGAGAATGGATAGGGGATGGGGTGGGACCAGCTTTGTAGAGTTGGGGAAGGGAATAGAGATAAGGAGGGATTGAGAAATGGAGGTGGGTCTAACATGAATTCTAGAGAAAGGGGGGCAAAAAGAGAGGAGATATTGGAGAATTGAGATTGAGAGAAAAGATGAGGGTAAGGTCTAGCATTAATGGAGGCTAGGGGTCTGTGAAGAAAAATAGAAAAAAAATTGAGAAAGAGAATAAGGAGGGAGGGAGAGAGAGAGAGTTGAGAGGGGAGAGAGTTAAAATAAAAAGATGAGGATGGCGGCTAAGGATTTAGAATAAGGTTAAGGGTAGGATCTAGGTTACTTTAGAATGCGGGGTGTTTTCAATTTAAATGCGAAAATAAAAGATTAGCTAAAATTAGAATAAATAGTATTTAGAAAAAAAAAGGTCATATATAAAAACACTGTGAGATATATATATATATATATTACTAATAAAATTTTTATACTTTATATGTAAATTAGAATTTAATCTATTTAGTGTGTACGTAAAATAAGAGATTTAGTAAAATAAAATCAGAACCTTAAATTATACATATATTTTATAAGATACACTTTAAACTAAGTTTGGATCTACTTGAAGATAAATAAATTGAGAAATTTTCTACTAGAATGCAGTTTTTAACGATATAAGTTAAAAGAATTTTTATGACTTAAATATATTACTAACTCAACTAGGGTGTTTCATTCTTCTCTTCTTAAAAGAAATTTCATTCTCAAAATTTTCATAGAAAGAAACGCTTGATATAATTGTATCTTCTAACTATAGACTTTTAGTTACCATTATTGATCAAAGATTTTTAATTAGTACTAAATTGTCTATACTCTTTACAACTTAACATAAGCACACATATAACATGGACCATAGATATCGACACAACATTGACTCGATTGATTGACACTTGACGTAACACAACATAACCTTGATTAACTCATACAAAATTAACATGTTGTTCCATGGTAAAGAAAGATTCATCCATCTACCCCATTACAGGTATCCATATGTTAAGCTTCCTCAAATCTTTTAAATCTTGTTTCTTAAATTAACCTTTATTCCACATTCCAATTCTTATGTGTTACTACTTACAGTGCAAGGTTTGGTAAGTAGCCTTGAGTTTGGATAGATTGTGCATCAATACTTGTTATATTATTCTGTTAACTAAGCCTATTTATACGAGTTACCTAAGCATAAAGATACAATTTTAAAGTTATTTTTATCAAGTTTCTCTCTAAATATTTTTATATCCACTCTTAATCTTATGAACCTTAACTTAAATGTTTTAAGGATACTAGCTGGATATTAAACCTAAGAAGATAGGAACTACGGTAGCTTTTCACTTTCAAATCAAACCCATATTTTACCTGGTCCTCTTAATTGCTTACCACGCTTCCATTGTGCCACTCTAGTCAATAGCTTAAGCTTTTGAGGATCAACCAACTTAAGTGTATCTGTGATTAATCATCCTAAGTTACTAGACATCCATCAACCTAAGTCCTTCTATGATCCATCTCTTAATATGTTTTATTATCTTTCAACTTAAACATTTTTAGGTTCCACTAATTTAGCTCTTCAAGCACCTATTGAGTGCATCTATTTAGCAATCCTCAAACCTAAGCTTTTCTATAATCCATAATCTTAAAATTTATCTAAGATCCATAAGCCTAAGCTCCATAAGGATCAAACAAAGCTCTCTATAGATCAAGCACTTAAATTCTTCACAGCTAATAACTTATGCTACTCTTGATTTATCATCCTAGATTCTTTATGATTCTCCAACCATAGATTTGATACTACTTAAGTTGTAACGCCCTAAAATCGGAGGGCATCACAACCCACCACGTCTCTTTACCATTTAGGAACACGTTAAGGCTCTAAAATCAATTACAATCTCTCAATACATCACTTCTAACAACCGCTTATCAAATATAGTGCTAAATTAAGGTTGAATTTACACTAAGTTGTCTGTTTTGTCACCATCTATAATTATTACTAGCTTACATTCTTTGGTTGACTCTTTGGTTTACAGTATTGTACTAATGTCATCCTTTATATGATCCTTGTTGTGTTCTTCCAAAATTTGATCTTTTGTCACTTTATTTTACCTTTCTTTATATATTAGTTTGTCTATCATTTGTGCCTTGTTGTGTTTTATTCTATCATTGTATTTTGTTTGCTTATCACTTTGTTAGGTATGGATTTTCTAGCAGGCACAAGTAACAACCAATGGACTCCTATAACGATAATAAGGCTACTTGAGACAGTGTACACTTAGAAGAGAACACTAAATTAATGAATGATAATGAAGTGCTTATGATTAGCAAAATCATCTCAGATAAATCATTAAATAAAGATGGGGTTATGAATGTGCTTTAATGTACTTGGAAAGATTTTAGCAGTGTGAAAATATCTACAACCGGGATGAATCTATTTTTTTTGGACATTTAGTGATTATGAAGCTACACAAGCCATTTTATAGGAAGGTCCATGGAGTGTAACGGGACATTTCTTGGTGTTAGAAGAACGGAAAGGATGGTTGAGAATTGAGGATATGGTCTTGGATTCTATCTCCTTTTGGGTACAAATATATGGTCTCTAGTTAGATCATTTATCTTGTAACAATACTAATGAATTAGCAGCAAAAATTTGATTGGTTGTTGGTGTTGATCCGATCCGATCCTATTGTCCTACCTTATGTGGTCTAGTTTTTTATGCACTAAAGTGAGTGTAGAATCTAATAAGCCTTTGAAATTGGGTGTTTGGATCAAAAGAAATGATAGAAGCAGATATTGCCAAGTTTTAAGTATGAGAGATTTTTAGAATTCTATTTTGAACGTGGAAGACTAGGATATGCTAGCAAGAGTTGTTCCTTTCCAAAGAATATAGAGCAACTTTTGGGGCTACACATGAGGACCTTTCCTTCGTGAGACTTTGTTGTTGAGGTGCAACAGAAGGATGTGGTGCATAGGTATGATGCGGGTGGATGTGTGCAAGTGTTCAATTTTGATCATGTTATAAACTATATATATATATATAAACACGATATCTATATGCTTGTAAAACAAGAACAATGACCTTAAAAAATGCAAAAACCAGTCATCTCACCATTCATACACTCCACCGACCTATAAATCTTTCTTAGTGAACAAACAGACTTTTTTGACCCACATTTCACACTTTACATTGACTTGTCAACCCTTAGCTTTTGACATGGGTCCTAGCTCTCATCTACCTTTACCTACTCTTAACCTTACCTCCTTAATGCACATAATCCAATTATCCTAATCAGAAACAACCTCACTTCTTTCCTTACACACCATTGGTTTATCCTAGACTGTTCTTATATTACTTGTTATGTTGCAGCATAGTTTCCACAAAACTACTACTAATTTAGCTTCTATACCAGTCATCCTAAACTACTCCAATACCCTATCTCAAGTGGTAAGTATTGTAGACAAAGAATATTTTGTTTAGTTATTACTTGAAGAAGAGGAGATATTAGTCGAGAGAGTGCTGTTTTGAGTAGGGAAAGTAGTTACTTTAAGTACCAAAAGCAATGGGAGGTTGTAGCTAGAGAACAGAATCTACAAATATTAGTTGAGGTTTTTTCAAAGCTAGTAATTAAGAGGCCTAAAGAGTAAGAAGGGAAACTGAGCAAGGAAGGGTAGCAATGCTAGAAGCTACTAATAGAAATTTGAAAGTGAAAAGAGAAAGAAGATGAGTAGTGGTTTAGGAAATGGTTGAATTGTATGAGGTTCCTATCAATGAAGTAAACACAAGTGGTAATGGGGGCTAACCCTCAATAGCCACACATCAGCTATGTTCTACTTATCATGGAATTGTCGAGGATGCAAGTTCACTTTGACAATTCCTAATTTAAAGGAGCTGGTAAAAATATATAGCCCATGTGCAATATTTCTTATGGAAATGAAGAATGTGGAGCATAAATTAGAATAACATAATACGTTACCCAAGTCGCTTTTATGTTCCTCCATAAAGGCTGAGTGGAGGATTATTGTTGTGGTGGGTATTAAATTTGAAAGTGACCATTATTGATAGCTATAGATGGTATATTTATACCAAGATTTGAAAGGAGGATGATACATTTGTTAGATACTTTACTTGGTTAAAAGGTGAAATTATAGAATACTTTGGTTGAATTGTTAAGGATGGTATAAGGCCTTTGGTGGTACATTGGTGATTTCAATGAGATAGTTAATGATGGTGAGAAGTTAGGAGGAAACAAATGTGATAGAAGGCTGATTGTAGCATTTCAAAATATGATTTCCCAAGCAAATCTTCATGACTTAGGATTTGTTGGCCAATCTTTTACTTGGTGTAATAATCAACATAATGTGATACTAATTAAAGAATGAATTAACAGAGGTTTTGCTCCTATTGAATGGATTAATCGTTTCTTAAGAACCTTTGTTTTACATGAAATCGATTATACGTTTTGATCATGTAGCATTGGTTACTCATTTAGATGTTGAGGAAACAAAGGGAAGAAGGATGTTTCGATTTGAAAATATGTGGTGATTGGAGAATTGATAAATTAAATATATCATCATTCTCAATTATTTATTATGAGAGATTTTCAACTATGATGCTAGTAACGTAATCAATTTAAGTTAAAGATGAAAATATAGTGTTATTTGACTAGTAGTTTTGATTTGCTTGCTCCAAACCTCAAAAGCCTAGTTTTTTTTTTTTTTTTTTTTTTAATAGCTAATTACATCCAAATCAAGTAGAATCACATAGAATCATATAAAATCGTGTAAAATCGCAATGAATTAGTAGAACTATAAACTTGTGAATTAAACACTTAAATCATGATTTCACCACGAATTTATCCATAAAAAAAAAAAGAAAAAAGATTTTGTATAAGATTTAATTCAAAAAGGACATCTACAATTGTATAATTGTAGATATTTTATTTATCATAGGTAATGAAATTGAAGGATTGGTTTGAAACTTCAATAGAACTCTATTTTGGAATTAGTCACTTCCTACCTAAAAGCATAAAACATTTAACATTGCCCATAATATTCACATACAACAATTGACCTTTTCTAATCAAATCCAAAGAGCAAAATTAAGTTTTCTCAAAGAGTTTTGAATAGTACAGTCTTGCTTATCTATCATTAAAATGAGCTAGTTTTTGGCATGCAATTGATCTTTTAAGAGTTTGAAGCTTTAAATAGCATGAAAAGTCTATAAGAAAAAAGGAACCACCGCGTTTATCATAAATAACTTGTATGGTAGATTATTAGCCTTAATTTGAGTTAGGTTTTAAACATAGGGAATAGTGAAAAGCTAATTAATAAATTATAGCAAAAACTATTCAATGTTAAGGATATTTACTGAAGAGCCTTTAAAGCATTTGTTACATATTGTATTTAGTAGAAGGTTTTAAAGGAGAAGTAGAAGATAGAAGATATTATTATTGTTATTTTTAATACTTAACTGTATGGTTTTAAAATTTTATGTGAAACATGTTTAATTACGCTTCACTATTTTAATTTATATGTCTTTACCATGTAGGTAGTTTTAGCAAACATTTAAGAAAATGTACACATTACACAAAGATCTAAAGGCTATGGTACTATAACTTTTAAATTAAGATGGAGTACTATAGAAAAGCATGTCCTCTTGAGCATGGGAAATTTGGTCGATATAGAAGAGCCACCATAGTTGATGCACTCATTTTAATAATATAGAAAATAAAAATAATTTTGAAGAAATGTAGGAAAAGCTCAACTTTCTCATCTTGACTTTAGGTTGTATCTCCACATGTAATTGAACTTTCTTGAATCTTGTAATTATGTGTCTATAAAAAAAGAAGAAGATTATCTATCATAGCAAAGAGTCAAATTCAATGTCTTTCTATCTATTTAAGAAGGTTCTTCAAGGACTCATCTTACTCATATTTGTCACTTTAAAAACAAAACCTAGAATTATTATAATTCTCAAATGCACTGTTTATCAAAATTCGAAGGGTTAGTCGTGGCAGGCACCGTATATTGTATAAAGGACTATAGATTAATTTTCCTTTTCAATCGATAATCTTTCATGCGATATACAAGACTACTATTACAACCAACAACTTAGAGTTAGGCAAGCGCAAGTAATATCATTATATGCTTATGATGATAAGACTTTTGAATTATAAATAGCACATATAAAGATATTTACAGATAATAAGTTTGTAATACACTAGATTGTAAACTATTAATACATTATGTTACTAAATAAGTTTCAAGATCTAATTACAACAGTATAAGTTCACTCTCATCACTAAACTCTTACTCACAACAACCCATCAATAGTTTACTAACCTTAGGCATCTTGCGGCCTGAATCCATGAACAAGTCACCCTGTGCAAGTAAACTATGAGGGGATAAGCTAACTAGCTTAGTGAGATATTCTCTTAACTATACAACAAATAAGTTATATAACAATTAAATTCAAACAAATGAATGCATAAACAATCAGTATACCATATAAATACAGGTAGGTGACAGGTACTGCATGTAACTCAGATTTAACAGGTGAATAGGTACTATATGCAACTCAGATTTAACACTCTCTAAAGTCAGGGTTAGAATATATACAACACCAATCAGATCTAAGTATCATATTAGAACTTATATAATCAATGAAACTTCGTGTTTCCTATGCAAAAATATAATGGTATATCTATTTTTAGTTATAGTCAAAACTCAGTTCTAAGCATGATTATGAGTAAGTTCTCATAGCCCTCACTTACCTTTAAATAGAGGCTTCTAGACTTAACCCTTAGCTAAGTGGTTAGCAACTCCAACGCCTAGTGTTTCCAGTGTTCCCATTGGTTAAGCTAAGGTCATATAATATGTGTGCACCATATTAAACATTATGATCACAACTAAGCAACCCTCGTATGGCCTCTCACTACCTCCATGTGATGTGACGGTCGAAATTAATTATATAGTGCATGATTATGAATGTTTCGATTTAGTTAATTTAAGTTTGATAATATTAAGTCCTTTTATTAAGTGATCAACAAAGTCACAAACAGATCAAGTCCTGTTAGATTTATTATGCAGCAAATAATATATTATCATATTTTAAAGTAAATTCAATATTGACAAACAATATCTTACATAAGCATAATCAAGCCTCATATAACATTCAATTATTAATAACAATTAATATTCACTATTTATATACACAAGCATGTACGAAATCATTAGGAATACTCACTTGGCCATCTTTTAAGTTAGGGATCGTAGTAATCAGCTGAAAGGTCAGTATCGATCTTGTGATCAACTGACATTAAGGGAATATAAAGAGTGGTAAGTGTCGAAATCAAATAGCTAAACTATTGTTATACTTAGTACTATTTACCTAAATCATCTATTTGATTATATGAAATTATCAATTCAAGCTTTTTAGCTAATCGCTTATAACTATTTCAATTTAGTTCAGCTTTTTATGAACTTATAGTCAATTTTGATCTTTTTTTAAATGTATTTTCTTGTAACGGGGTCTATTTTAGACGTTGTAACCTACAGTTTCAACTATTATATAGAAATATTATGAAGTTAATTATTTTAACCTAAATAATTATAAAATATGATTTTAAGCTTTTCTTGGTATAATTACGGTTTAATAATTATTTAAATCCTATATTTTGTAATTTTCTTACTTTTAGGTCTATTTTACTATAATTACCCATTTTTTGCTACTTTTAGGGTTTAAGACTTATTAATTCAATTTTTTTCTACTTTATTAATTTTCTAATCAATTAATTATTTTATTATTACTTTTAATTACAAATTTAATTAATTAAGTTAACTAATGACATGGCAACATAAGGGAATGCTATGTATCACTTTTGTATTTTTTCCATATTTTCTTANAAGGTTTCCTAAAAGGTACAACTTTCTTGTTCCTCTCACTCAAAAAACTAAATGCAGATTTTTTTTTTTCCCCTCTTATTATATGCTCTGGGTATTTTGTGAACAATGGGTGGATCTTTCTCGTTGTATGGGTGTTTGAGAGAACATTGTGTTATTATTTCTGAGGACACAAACCCTTTTCCTTTTCGGGATTGCGATGGGAAGCGATGATACGAATCTCTGTATTATACTTATAGAGAGACATCATGCATGTTAATTAAATAAATTATAAGGCCTTAGCAAGAATTTAATTATATCAACTTATTAAGTTATTATTGGCTGATAAAAGTTGATAAATCCGTGCAATAGTATATATTAGGCGTGTCTAAATATATCAACCTAGTAATAATATAATTTAGATATATGCTACGATCCCATTAATATTGACCATGGTTATTAATAATACTATTAAAATTTTCAGTTTAGAATATATTGTAATAATATAATTCTAACAAAATGCCCCGAATTTTAGAATGTTGCGATTGTCTCCCCTTAAATCCAGTTCGGCAAAAATTGTGCTTCATATATCCGCTGACACTCTCGGTTGTTTCTTTTCTTATTTTTCTTTAAAGAACAGAATGTTTCTTTTTGTTTATTGATGTTGGTAACTGGTTTTACTATTAGCAGTTTTCTTTAACGTAAAAACTAATTTGAAGAACAATGCTACATATCATTTATTCGTGTAACTAAATTAATGATATGTACATCATTAGAAGTTTTCTCGAAAAGATTAGTATTAAAAGCCAACCATGTTTTCTGACTCAAAATGAAGTTATAGAAGCTCTGTCACACGTTGGAACGCAGATTGCTAATCTTTATTTTATTTTATTTTTTTCCTTTTCTCTTTTACCATAGTAGATTATCAATGAAGAGGTTGTCTTGGATTAATCCAACGCTGGGCCTGGCTGTCGAAACCAATTGAGTCATAGAAACTGTTGAGCTCTACATAGTCGAAGAGGTTCCAAAGTGAGAATTATATGTCGCAAGTTCGTTCTCTGGTTCTAAACTTTTAGCATTCATAGGGTATGACATAAGATATGATATGATCTCGGATCCAGAACCTTGGAGCTTGTATTATATAGGTTATATGTCATTGGTATCTTGTAATTTTTCAATTTATGTAGGCTATCATGTACCCTACAAGTAAAATATTATTGATATATACAAATTTAATATATATATATATATATATATATATATATAAAGAAAATCCAACTAGGTAGGGTTTAATTATAACTTACTTTATTGTATTTATCAATGTTGTTAATCCCATACTAGAAGGTTGACTTACAAGTGAGAAGGGGTTAAGGTTTAAAAGAGTCAACTCATATCGAATTTGAATTAAACTAGGGTCAACAAAATGTTATAATATAATTCATATTATTTATAAAGTAATAAGAATTACCAGAGTTGCAAGTTTGAAGCTTTTTATAGTATTACTTTTCTTTGATCAATATTAATTTTTGTTAGTAAATTGGTGTATTTTCTAGAAAATATAAAGAAAAAAAAAATATATTTGAATTAAAAGAACTCAATGGATTCTTATAAAAATCAAGTTGAATTGGTCAGGTTAATTGAGTCAAACAAGTGTTACTATCAGTAAGAGTTAAAGAGCTGACTTAGACCAGTTTTGTGGAGGGATTAAGTTGAATTAAATTAGATCAGGTAGGTCAATTTGGAATTGATAACATTGGTATTTATATTGTTTATAATATATATATATATATATATATTTAAAAGTGATGTTGACTTTTAATTTTCATGTCATGGTTTTAGGAATGAATAGTTCCCCTAATATTTTGAAGGAAAGAAGTAGAAAGAAAATATCCATAGGTTTCATTGGGTATGCTAGAAGTCACAGATTAAATACATATTTCATAGTGGTTTTAAGATGTCACAAGCTAGATTCTAGATTTAAATTTTAATATCACTTATGTTTATAGGTGCGATTTAGGCTGCGGGTTCACGAATCTAAATTTTAATATCACTTATGTTTATAGGTGCGATTTAGGCTGCGGGTTCACACTTTGTTTATCTTGGATCTACTCATGCTAATACAAAGATGATGATTTACAAACAAAAACAAGTGTAGAACCATTGAAATGGAGGGAGCTTTCAAGTCAATATCAAATTATTCATAGAAATAATAACCACAAATTATTGATAACCATGGTATGTTAATGCGCCATGAGATTTTGAATATATAATGTTAAATTTTTTTGGAATGTAATAATGAGCAGTTAAACACTTATAACTATAATTTATGTTATAGCCATTTATTTATAAATATCATGTTAAGAAAATTTTATATAATTAATTAATAATACCTTCCATTGAAACTTTTGCTTGAAAACTTATTATCTATTAAGGCAATGAATCTATTGAGGCAATAAAAGTCATTTGACTCCACTTTTAAAAGCCATTTTTTTTTTTTGAGAATTACATTAAATAGTATCAATGTTTGGGGGTAACTAATTAGATTTTAATCTTTTTTTCTTGTTTTTTTATTTTAAAATTTTCAATAGATGTGGCCATCCACTAACTTCTAAGGGTTACACGTCCCCTCGAGGGCCCACCACCAAAATCTAGTCACATGACCCCCTTACAAAAGTAGGTTGCAACCCATTTGTTTGTGATCGCTTTTTTAGCTAACATAAGGCCATCGGTAGCTAGTAGCCACATGTAAGGGGTTGCACCCCTCCACCCAATGTCCGTTAGCCATCCTCTAGTCAACTGGCCTTAGGTAGCTAAAATTTTTTTTTATTTAACTTTCTATGTTTTTATTTTTCTTTTCCTTTTTTATTTGTAATTACATACTTTGATATATATAATTATATTTCATATTTTATTTTTTACAATTTTTCCAAAATTTTTTATTTTCATTGATATACATATATATTATATACAATTTAATACG
This sequence comes from Lumnitzera littorea, assembly GCA_024138015.1. Classification (NCBI taxonomy): domain Eukaryota; kingdom Viridiplantae; phylum Streptophyta; class Magnoliopsida; order Myrtales; family Combretaceae; genus Lumnitzera; species Lumnitzera littorea. Next base: position 117,236,305 of record JAMXBB010000004.1, on the reverse strand, counting down.
TTAGCTTATATATATATATAATTATAGATTAAATTATATACAAATGTATATAATTAAGTATGTTAACTTTTTTTCCCATTTTCTTACACTTCATTTTTTTTGTTATTTTTCATATACTTTTTATGTTGTTTTACAATTTTATATGCTCTTTTTTTTTATTTGCAATTTTTTGACCATGCCATTGCCAAATCAACGTTAGTTTGCAATAATGAATAATTGCCACATCAATTTCAGTAAATAGTATTATAATGGCAAGTTAACTGAATTTCTTGTTTGAATTGCTTAATTAAACATTGATATTTTATTTGAACGTTTTGAAATATTATCACTTATTTGAATTTGACCCCGAACTTTTGTATGCTTTAGTGTAATTCTCTCTATATTTCTATATCACTTGATGATTGCATTTGATCAATCTTTTGGCAATTTCTTTTTTACCTTATATTTCTTCTCTCTCTCTCTCTGTCTCTCTCTCTCTCTAATATTTTTTATTTTTTGTCTCTCCCTTTCCCAATCTTCCCAAACCAACCACGTTTCTTTCTATTCGCTTTAATTGAATATCAACATCGCATGGTTTGGTTTCTTAAATTGAATATCTACATCACACTAGTGCACGACAAACTTGTAATGGGTGTACAAATTTAAAAACATCAAAGGAGTAAAATACAAAACAATTATATAGACAACTACATATAAGGACAAAACTTAATATTAAATTTTTTATAGTATATATACAATACAGATTCATGCAAATGCTTTTATTTCTTAAAGCACTATCTAATAGTATCACTAATAATAATTTATTCAATTGTATAACACATTGTGTGTTGGTAAGTTGAAATGGAGAAAAACAAAAAGAAATATGCACAAAATTAAGTCAATCATAAATAAATAAATATGAAAACATATAATTCATTTCATAATTTGTAGCAAAAAGTTATGTCACGTTCATCGGCATTGATAAATAACTAAAAAAAATGAACAATTTAATTTTAAAGGTGAAAATTTACATTAATGCAAAATAAATAAATATGAAAACAAATAATTAATTTCATCATCTGTAGCAAACACCTATTTCTTGTTATGCAAAAATAAAGTTAAGGCAATCTGAGCACTTTTTTTCTCCATAAAGTAATACTTTCATTCAATAAAAAACATCGCAAGCACACAAAACGAAACCCATAAACCAACGTCTTCGAAGTTATTATTAAAAAAAAAAAGGACAGACGACATCAACCAGGGGACGCAACATACTGCCCAACCCCAATACTATGTTCATCGTAATAGAAGTTGGACCAACTGCATCAAAGTGGAGGTCTTCCTTAGACTGAAGCCCCTCCTTCACCAAAGCATCTGCTGTTTTATTAGCCTCACGGGCATCCAGCAAAACAACACATTATTAAAACTTGCAGCAACCTCTTTACAAAATGTCGGCAACATGATTAAATTACGTTGGTACCAAATCTAGCCATGTAGTCTTCAATTGTCGAAGGTTGTCCCTGCAATTAAGAATAATTTATGTCAGCTAGAGTATTAAATAATGAAATAGAGCCTTATTGAAAGAAAAAAATTTACAGCGATGCATATAAAAGTAAAACAAAATAAAAAATGAAAATTACATACCCTTAATCATCACTAGTGATTGGAACGAAGAAGATCCCATAAAGCGCAAACCCCGTACACGCCATAAACACCACATGGAGGAAGGTGGCGGCGTACCCAAGGGAGATGCCACTGTACGCCTGCGTCAGTGGCAAGGAGGTCCAGCCCGACAGCAGCGCGAAAGCCAAGCAGACCAACATGGCTTTCTTCAAAAACCTTGTTTTCACATTGTGGAGGAAGAGGGCGCAAGCGAATATCCCCAAGCTGGTAATGCCCCAGAGCAGCGTGCATATGACGAACGGCTCGCTATGGGGCATCTTTACCAAGGGCGAGTCCTTCAGTTTGGAAAACACCGTGGTCGCAAAAATAAGCGATGAAAATGTTATAGCTTTTCTCATGGTTTCCATGTTGTTAATCCTCTAAGGATCAGGTTTGGAAATCAAAACAGAGAAAGTTTAGGCAAAATTATTATTTAGTAAATTTAATCGGTATTTATAAAGGGCCTGATTTTTTTTTTTTTTTTTTTTTTGGTTTTTGTTTCAAATTAGTTTTTAAAACGACCAATTACAATGGGGATGGTTGAGTGATACTCCGAATTGCTCGGAGAGATTTTTGTTCCCAACCTTGAAAACATAACAAACAACCTGTACTCGCCAACCTCATACCGACGCAAAATCTGGTATATCAATCAAATAAATGGGCTTGACTCGATCCAGCCCTTTTCTTTTTGCAACTGACTATTTTAAGGAGAGCAGATTTTATTTCATTTTACACATTGACTCATGGAAATTCTAAATTGAAGCACGAATTGCGTTCATCATTATTGTTACCTATGTGATGAGTATTCTTGAGAAGAAAATGTAAATAACTTCTTAAAGTTTGACTGAACCTTTTCTTTTTTTTTGTGGGGGGGGGGGGTGGGGTGGGGTGGGGAAGGGTTTAGCCCTAATCAATCCCAATAGGAGATCAATTGTGATGCTATTAGGCTATAATAGCTTTGATTAATCTTCTAAATTTTTGAAATATGGTTTTTGACTTCTTAAATCTTGATAAACGGGTAAACAATCTCAATCAGTTAAAAATAATCTATTTTAACTTATTAAAATGTGCTTTTAGACCTTTTAAATTTTAACTAAGTATGATTATTTTTAACTAAAAAAAGAAATGTTTTTTATATAATCACTTTATTAAAGTTTAGGACATCAAAAACCATATTTTAAAGATTTAGATGGTCAATCCATATCAAAGTTACAGTTTAGGAGGGTTATTTGCAATTTTTCTTATTATCTATATATATCTTGCATATCTACTATATTAATATACATGAAAGTGATATCATAAAATACTAATAAACGTGCATTCGTGATGTGTGTACTTGTGATGCGTGTATAAAAATAAAATAAATAAACACAATAAAATGTTACTGAATTACACTATTTACATGATTAGTTATTTATTTAAAAAAAAGAAAAAAAAAACAATACACATACCATCTTAATGCATAAGGAATTGGAAGGAAAAAAGAAAAAACAACTATAGTAATACATTATAAATTGCAAATGTAATTTGATATTGGAAGTTTGCATTCACGCATTATAATAATGTCATAGAAATATAATTTAATTTAGCTTTTCATTAAGCAAACAATATATGCAAGATGTTTTTGTATGTTTATTGTGTGAAAAATTATACTTATAAGAAGTGTGAAAACTTGCATCATCTTATCAATCCATCCATATTCCTATATTATAATTTTTTGATGTAAAAAACATTGTTTTAAGGTGGACAATTTTGGGTTTCCATGTCCATTTATGGGACTACCCTCAAGTTACATGCAAAAACAAAAAGCACATTCTTAGTACATCACATTTAGGTACTTGAGTAATTTTATATGAAACCATCACATTGTTTTAACCCAATTTTCTTCATGAGTCTATATTTTCGCAATTTGCGAAGCAAAAGGAAAAGCATGTATCGTTCTCGGTCAATAGCAATTAAAAGAAATACTAATTCAATATGAAAATGGATGGAGAAGAAGCACTATAAAGCACATCTCTTATAAAATTAAAAATCAATCTTCCTATCCCCAAAACTTATTGGAGAAGCCATCAAATAAATAGAAAAGAACAGCATCACAAGGCAAATAGAGTTATATACACTATACAAACTTAACCACTATGAAGCAGTTACTTTATGGAAGGCATATAAAAGTATTGTCGATCTATGAAACTCCTTTGCCAATAAAACTTGCAAAATTTAGACGTGTTCATCAAGTTGGAAACAATTTGAGACTCTACGACCTGAAAAAAGGAGATCTCATTAACAACGTTTGGACCGGAACATACTAAAGAAAAAAATATATTTATCCAGTTGTGCATGATTTAATCAGTATGATATGACTAAAAGCAGATCCATCAAAGTCCACTTACTGTTCGGATAGGTTAAAAAAAAAAAATCGTGTTAGTCTATTAAATTCAAACAACAATCAAAGTACTTCATTGCATTGTATTACGAACCTTCTTATTAAGGTTAAAATAATTGATATTTAACCATTTAATTAGTTATTTATGCCAACATATTGGAAGAATTGCATAGCCGTTAAAATATATTCATTTTACTTTTTTTTTCTTTTAAAAATTAAAAAAGAAAATAAGATAACATTTTCATAATTCTTGATTAATTATAAAAAAAATTATGCTAATTAGTGTGCATAATTATTTATAATACATAACTCGCAATTTAAATCGGAATCACAAAAGTGTAATCCAAGAACATTTCTTAGCCTTGCAGTGATAGAAAAAGAGACAAGCGGAAGAGTTAGCAAATCCGACGTCAATGTGGTCCATTAGCAATGAACTCTCTTCTTATGTATTAATGATGATTTACATCCTTATGCAAAATCTCTGACCCAAAATATTGCCAAGGATATGAACGTTGAAAGGCACGACAATAGTGGATCCTTAACTGAAACGTGACTTAAAGTGTCCCAGCATAAAAATGCTAAAAGAAAGAAAAAATCTTGAAGTTGTTGCTCCTTCAACCTCTCTTTTTCCCCACTTACAATCAACTAAAAATAAATTAAAAAAAATTCATATTAACATAGCAAAATATAAATCTTAACAATAAACCACCACATCAACATAAATAAATTGTTATAACATTATCATATATAATATTTGATATAAAGATGGAATAAGTAGCATCGCCATGCTAATTACAGATAAGTAGGACTTAACCAAAGAAATGGAAGGGACGAATTTGAAAATTTTGGTCAAAGAAAGTAAATCCATGATAGCAAGCTTCGAAGTACAACCTATGCTCTTGGAATGTATAAAACAAGGATAGAAGGGAGATGCTGAATTACAAAAGATCATAGGTAATCTAGAGAAATACCTTAACTTTTGGATTGATGATTAGGAAATGTTGAGATTTAAGAGAGGAATATGTATTCCAAAGGATGCAAAGTTAAGGAAGTGATTTTAAAAGAAACTCTTGATGCAAGGTACTCTTTGCATCTTGGAAATAATAAAATGTATATGGATTCAAAGCAGAGGTTTTGGTAGGTAGAGATGAAATGAGATGTAGTGCAATATATCTCAAAGGTATGACTCGTCAGAGGGTGAAAGCAAAACACCAAAGGCTAGGCAGATTATTACAACCTTCACTGATACCCATGAAGTAGGTGATAAGCAAATGATAGGACTGGCAATGCTACAGGATTTTAAAGAGAAAGTACAGGTGATAAGGGAACAAATGAGGATAGCTTGGAGTCAATAGAAAAGTTATGCAAATATTAGAAGGATGTTGTTGGAATTTCAAGTAAGTGATTAAGTGTTTTTGAAAGTATCTTCAATTAAGGGTGTCAGGCTTTTTAGTATTAAAGGAAAGTTAAGTTTATGATATGTAGGGCCTTATTAGATTAAGAAGAGGATTGGAAAGGTAGCATATGAATTAGAACCACCAAACGAAATGGTAGGTATTCATAATGTTTTCTATGTTTTGACTCTAAGAAAGTTTGTAAGGGATCTCGCAACTATATTAGATATACCACTTGTGGAGTTGAAGGAGAATTTAATGTATGTGGAGCATCCAGTAAGGATTTTGGATACTAAGATACAAAGATTGAGAAATCGAGAAATTGAATATGTTAAGGTATTATAGAGTTAATGTACCGTAGATGAAGTAACTTGGGAATCTACAGATTGCATGAGGACTTAATACCCTTAGTTATTTGCTTAAGGTTAATATTCTATTCATAATAAGTTAGCTATAGTTAGATAAAGTTCTAGGTAAATAAACTGGCTTACTATATAAGTAAGTTTCAAGGATGAAACTTTTTATAAAGCGGGTAAAATGAGAGACCCTAGTTGCTGACTTATCCCTAGTTGTTCAATGAATCGATACGAGTTAGGACGTTTAGAATGATTTAGAGTGTTCGAACAATTTTGTCCGAATTAAGCAAAATTCTAACATGAGGTATTAAAAGACATATGAAGAATCTTAGTAAGGCCAATTTCTTAAAATAAAATATGTATAATATTTGATTTAAAAAAAACATACTTTTATTGGGTATGTTCGATAGTTATCGAAAACTCAATGTTTGAGTTCCGAAATGCAATGAAACTTTAAAGATAAATTATTTAACTTATAAAAATATTGTTAGGCAAATAAAAGATGAATATTATAATTTCATATATGAAAATGGTTTTCAAATATTTTTTTTAATAGTTTAAAGAATATTATTTGAAACCCAAAGAAATCAATGTTGTTAACTAATGTTTTCGATGGCAATTGAGTGATGGACAGATTATTGAATCTAACTATCCACCACTTAGTAATATAAAATCTACACACAAAAACACTAAAATAATACTAGTGCCTTTTAAAAATGCTATAGAAGAAGAAGACTCAAGAATAAAAAAAATAATGAACCAAAATAATTTCACAAACCAACATTTTACACATAATAGGAAAACAATTAGATAGAATGGAAAATATGATTGATAATGAAATAAATAAAACTCAAGAGAAAACTATAACCAATAAAACTAATAAAAATGTATCTTTATTTAAACCTTTCGAAATGCCAAAAAATCTAAGTAATGAATTTTTAAATGCTTTAGAAGATAAGAGAAGAAAGCTAAAAGCCAAAATGAAAGAAGAATTAAAACCAATTGATATATTAAATATAGATACACCAATTAACTCTTCAAAATTTAGGGGTGTTATTATCAATGATACTCCTTTTGAAAAAATTAGTGTCCTTAATGAAACTGATAATGATTTGGAAAATGAATCAAAATCCAATATTTCTTTGAAAGATTTAAGCATTAATGAATCTAATGATGAAATAAATAAAATTAATTGGAGAGAACCACAAAAATTATACTATTAGAGAGCAACACCTCCTAATATAATTTTTGAAGAAAAGCATGATAATTTTCAGAATAAGTATTCTATAGGATCCACTTATGAATGGAACATAGATGGAGCCTTAGAACAAAAAATTTTTAATATTCTTAACCAAATGATAATGTTTTCTAATACTAATAAAACAGTTCCTAATGTTGCTGATTATTAGGTAGCAATGCTTTTAATTTTTGGTTTTACTAGACAATTAAGAGGTTAGTGGGATAACTAACTCATTGAGTGTCATGCCCCGAAGCGGTAGAGTCATAACGGTAGAGTCGTAATAGCCTCTGCTATCCTAGACCAATTTACATAAGGTGTCCATAACCAACTCGCTTTAAAGTAAATAGTTCGTAATTTAAATAAGCCATTTACCTAAGAAAGTAAGAAAATATATATATACACTAGAATTCAGTTATTATAATTAACGTTTACAATGTTTCATTGTAATCTATTTCCTAGTTAATACATTATTCAAAAATGAAAAATTCTAAGATAAAAACTTAGACTTTAAAAATATGTCTATTCTTCAAATGATTTTCCTTACTCCCCAAGATCTAGTAGTTATTAGTTTCAGGGTAGTTGTAAGCCGCTTGTTAGCCAACACTTATAATGACGTCTCTAGGGGTGTGAGCAACCACGGCTTAGTAAGTCGGGACGGAGGACTTAAAACTATACCACTAACACAAACAAGGTTATCACTCGATTTAGTTAGATGCAATGTATGAACATACAAATGCCATCGTACGACATTGTCCGACCCATCGTGAGATTAGAGAAATTGCGCTTGCTTTAATCCGGGTTAAGGAGTTGCCGTTAATGCAATAACTCACGTCCAAACCTAAGCTTATGTTGTCACGACTCTAAAGGGGGCTTAGTAGGATTGCCTAAAATTTTCATATCATATGTACGCCCATGATCTAAAAATCACCTTGCAAGTTAGAGATTGCAAGAATCTAATCCATTAAACACTAAGATTTTCAATTTTAATTAAATAGTTGGTTATAAAATATAAGTGAGTATGGATATCTAATAAACTACAGTCCATTAGAACCGTAGAGAATTTGTATCCTCTACCAAATACTAAAATAAGGTAAAATAACTTACTAATTTACAAAAAATACTACATAATCTTATCATATGAATATACTTTACATAAATTGTTTTGTACCACTATACACTTTTCAATCACCTCTAACATTGCCAAACCTCTCTCTAATTTATACTCTGCTCTCAAGCTTATCCCAATCCTTGCTTACCAGAAACCTGCAAAAGAAACTATAGGGGAATAAGCAAACTGCAGCTCAATAAGTTCGCTTCTCACTACTACCGTTAAGCAAGTTATCAAACATTATTAGTATACGTACAAGCTATCTATAGACGAAATGAATACAGGCAACACATCCATAGGAGTCCGAAACTATGAAAGGTGTAGAGTTATGTCATCTATACGTCGATTTTTCTTTCATACTTACCCACACGGAGCACTTCACCTTAACCGCATGAGGTTGCTTGGGGGCACTATCCCACCAAACGTTACTCAACTATTACCCTAGTCCAAGAATCAACAATCAATGTAGGTGAATTCTAACTAGAGCTGCCTACCAAACATATTAAAGGCCCCTCAGGCACAAATAGTGAGTACATCTCGCTATCCACAAATATCTATGGCCTCACAGGTCCAAATATGCAAGTTCTTTCGCAAACAATTGGAGATATAATGCTAGCTTTACCTTAATAATGAAAACATCATTTATGGGCTTTATGAGCCTTTTCAGAAATCATCTAATAGTATATCTAAGATATGAAAAACATTTACTAAAACACTTTTCTAAAAAATTTGCAAAGCTAACACTCTCCATTAACGTACCAATTGGATCATAAACATGCAACAAATATAATGAGTTTCTTTAGTCGAATAGTTACATTTGCCAATTTAAGAAAATGACCACATGGATGATAGCACACAAAGCAATCAGTGATTCAACAAACAATCAATATCAATCAACAAGTAGCATATAAATAACAAACAGTAAGTAGATAGCAGATTATAAAAACTCCCTCACTTAGGTTATGCTCACTTTGCCAGCTTTTGAGAATTCCTGAACTTGATAATCAAATACCTAAAAGATAAGAAAGCTTATAAGTGTTCTAAAAAACTAGGTTTTCCTGTTAACTAACTATTTGTCATTAGTTTCCTAGTTTCCCACTATAACCTAAGTATAATATAAATATAGTTTAACTTAAATCATTTACTCAAATTATCTTGAGTTTTCAATCGCGTTTTCGATTTAGTTCGGTTTCTTATGAACTTATAGTTCATTTTGATCATTTTTTAGTGTACTTTTTTGTAGCGAGGCCCGTTTTGGATGTTGTAACTCATAGTTTTAACCATGATATAAAAATATTACAAATTTCATTATTTTAACTTAAAAAGCTATAAAATATCAATTTAAGTTTTTTCTTAGTATATTTATGATTTAATAATTATTTAAATTGTATCATTGATAATTTTCTTATTTTAAGCCTATTTTACTATAATCACCTATTTTTACTAATTTTTGAGATTTTAGAGTTACAAAGTCAAAATTTTCCACTTTATTATTTTTCTACTTAATTAATTATTTACTATTATTATAAATTACAAAAATTAATTATTTTATTATAAATAGTGACATGGTAACACGTGAGAGAGCCATGTGCCAAGCTTGCACCTTTTTTCCGAATTTTTCCATTATTTTCCATTTTATGATATAATTATATATAAATACTTATGATTATATTTAATCAAATCTTTCAATTTACTTAATTATTAAAATTTTTCTCCAAATTACG
>JAMXBB010000004.1:117212378-117223665 GCA_024138015.1 Lumnitzera littorea | reverse complement strand
TTCTTGTAATATGAAAATACTAGATATAAATTTACATACATATACCTATTATTACACTTGTACACATATATATTAAAGACTAGGTTTATATATATATATATATACACACACACACACATTCACGCCGCATATATATATACATATATACATATATAAAAAAAATAATAACTTACATTTGTACATGAATATGTAGCACATATATATATATATATATATATGTGTGTGTGTGTGTGTGTGTGTGAAAATAAAGATAATATACATATATACATAAATATTCGTATTCACGTGTACATAAATATATATATATATGTTTAATTTATGAAAATACTAAATACATACTATATGTACTCTTAGCAAAATACAACAAAATACTTAGTTTATACATGCACATACCATATAATATACATATATACCATTAAAATAAATATACTTACCTAAATATGTTGCTATGATCCTTCATTTTCTTCTTCTTTTTCTCCTCCTTCTTTTTCATCTTAATTTTCTTCTTGTTCTTCTCGTTTTTATGTGTAAATTTTAGTTGTTTGTTTTTTTCTTTTTCTGTTTTGTTTTCCTCTCTTCCAGACACGAACTCAAGTGGTATTGATAAAAAAAAAAATCAATATAAATAAAGAACAATTGCTAAGATAATTGATGCATTAAATATGACGGGACAAAGTAATCAAGTTTCTTATTTTTTTCTCTTAGTTAATTCATCATGTAGGCTGCTGTTTCTTGATCTTTTTTGTTTCTTTTTCCAGAACGTGGTAGCAATAGAAATTTAGGGGAAAAGAAAGAAAAGAAAAAGGAAGAAAGAAAAAGAAAATAAAAAAAATAATTATATATAATTTTTCTAAACATAAAAATCATAACAATAATCATTATAAATTAATTTTCGAATTTTATGAAAATTTATCAATTTAATTAGTGTCCATTACAATTATAATTTTTTCAAGTTATTTTAACGATTTTGTTAAAAGTTTTACGCGATTATATGATTTAGACAATAATTGCAATCGGCTACAATTATATCACGATTGAGTGATATTTAATTATTTTAGAGGCTTAAAGTTATAGTTTTAGGGTTTTGATCAAGTTCGGGTTCGATTTTGGGTAATTGTGATTAAATCAGATTTAGGGTTTTAGTACGCGATTTAAGGTTTCAATCAATTTTTAGGATTTTTATTATCAGTGTTATATTCAATTTATTAAATTTTATAAACTTTTATTATTAGTAGTCTTATCGATTCATTACACAATTTAGGACACTCGAACTTAAATTAGGATTCAAATTACCAATTTTCTAAGGTTTATAGATAATGCTATATAATTTTTGGAATGTTATTATTAATATTTTATGATTGTGAATGGTAGTTTAATAATTTTGTTATGTCTTAAATAGTACATGATAATAATAGTGATGATTTAATATAATTTTTAGAATATTTAGACAATGCTGTAGAATTTCTAAAAAGCTTTTATTTATATATTATGTGGATATTAGATCATAATAATCCTATTTGGTAATAATTTTTAATGTCTCAATAAGTTAATTCATAATATTTATTTGAGAAGAAATTAATTTTAATACATTAATACTGCATCTTCCTACTTTTATAACTTATCAATTCTTTCATATACATCTCAATATATCATTTAGGATAGATGCTCTTGGGTTGCTTATGGTATATATACATATATATGTATACTCTAAAAGCTGTAATAGCATTACTTGAGAAGCTAGAAATATCAGTTACATTTTTCTTCTCCATTTCATTACTTCAAATGTCTCCTTTCTCTTAACACTCTATCAAGTTGATTTCTTCCATATATTCTAGTAAATCAATTTAAGTTTCTCGTATCACTTTATCTTTTCTACACTATTAAATTTAATAATTTTTAAAAAATATTATGTAAATGTTTATTGATAAACTAGCTTTAACTTATAAACATATAATTAAAGAGATGAACATAAGAGAAATGTAAAAGTTTCAACTTCTCTAGGCATAATAAACACTAATCTTGGACGAATTACTCATTCTATGAAAGACTAGTCAAGCTACAAATGAAATTAAGGAATATCAAATTTTAAGACCCTTTCAAATATTGAGGAATATAGTGTTCTCTCTATTTATCTTAAAAATAGATATTATAATATTTTAAAGAGAAACTTATAAGCTAATAGCCCATACAAGAACAAAAAAAAAAAAAAAAGATGACATATTAGATCAATAAGAATTTTTAACATGTTATTTATTTGCTCATAATATTCAAAATGTGACATATAATATTGCATTATGTTTTTATAAGAACAGAATTATATTGACACATAAAGAATAATTAAATGCATATGTAACATTTCTAATAAACCTAAAATTTAATTCAAACATAACTTATTAAATGAAAGAAAAATAAAATATAAATTTTTGTTGTTTCTATTTCATTTGATTTTATATATCTCCAATGAATAAACCTAATAACAAAGTTTCAATAAATAATGGTGTATATGCTTTATAACTAATTGGCACGTTGACTTTCATAATAATTATTTTGGTTCTCTCTAATAAAGCATATTAATTCTAACATGTCTAGAAATTGATAGTTATACCTTAATTAACATATTGGCCTCAAATATGAAAAATTATGGCTTTAGACTTATATATAGTTGCATAAATTTTCCCTAAATTACTCTTAGACTCCAAAATTACATAAAAAGAAAGTGGGGACAAAATGTGTATATCTCATGGGGATAAAATTTATCTAGCCAAATTGTCCCTTAATTTGTGCTGCCATATATTTTGTACAATTTAGATTTTTTAGATTAGCTTTAGGGTATTATATCACTCATCACATCAAAGCTTAGGGGTTGATATTTAGGGGAACCTAAGAGTAACTTTTGTATACCTTTTCTTAAGAATAGGAGCTCTTGTATGCAATGGTGTGCGAAGGGACTTGAGCTCTTTTCAAGCCCTTAGATTGATTGCAAATCATACTCCCTTGCTAAATCTTTCAAGCTTTAGCCACCATAAAGACAAGATAGCCTTAAAAAACTACGTTACTGCTTGTTTACTCTCCTCCCTCATCTCTATTTCATTTTTCAAACTTCTTCATTTTTTTCCTCTTAAACTTAAGACATAATACACCCATCTTCCATTTCCACTAGGTCATGGCCATACTTATACCTATACAAATCACTCTTACTTCAACATTTGCCTCATTTGCATCATACTACCCTAAGAACCGAAGGCTATTCCTTTATATTTCTCTCAACATTCACCTTGTTAAAGAGGCCATACACAAGCCATCACTCTTGTACACACTTTAAGGGGGAAGACCTTAGAAGACCAACTTAGAGAAGGGTAAGGGATACTAAAGAAACAAGAAAAGAAAGCAAGAGACAACCATCTAGGTGCCATCCATCCCTTTTATCTAAGTGTAGCGATTTCAACGTTAATTAGGAGTTGCATGACTATAATGTTAGTTCTAATGAGAAAAAAGTAGCAGGATTAGGCATGTGGATAGTTTCACATATTGTATTCCAATAGCAACTCGATATTACTTATAATATTCTGACCATAGTAGTTATATGGTATGCTTACCAATTGACTAATTATTGGCCTATAGGAATTGACAATACTTATATGTTATATCATTGGATAATTGGATTCATTGTTTGGTTAATTTTTTTTTTTTTTTTTTTTTGGTGTATGAAGTAGGATGCACAAAGATTAGCTTTCGCAACTCAACTCTTGTATAATAGTAGAGAGATAAATGTACAATCTTTAGTATTTCTTTATATTCTCTTGGGATATTGGAAAAACAAAAAAAAACTTCTAATGCATTTGTTTGTTTTATAGAATAAAAAGAAACCAAAAATATTTACCATTTATATTCATGGATTAGCTATTTGGTTTTTGAATGAAAGTCTCTCTTTATTATATTATCTTAGTTTTCTGTAGTACAAACGTAGAAAGCAAAATGCACTTCTAATGTTTTTTCTTTAAAAATCAAAATAGGAAGAAAAAAGAGAAAGAAATAAAAAGAATGAGAACTAACCACTTCCTTTTATAGCTAACAACTGATAAATGAGATGGGAAAATAAAGAACATAAGATTTGAGTTGTCATAGGGCTTATAGAAAAAGTCATATATATGTCGCTATTGTTAGATCAACTTTAACCTTAATCACACGTTTAACACACGATTGGACCTCGAATAGAATTGCAATTCATAATTTTTTTCCCTTTTCAAATTTAGAAGTATTTTCAGAAAGTAGAACTATGATTCCTTATAATTGGTGATTTTGGCTTTAATGGGGAATTCGATTCCACCTTTAAGGGGTGGAATCGTGATTCCATTTTCTTTTCATTAACTAGAAATTTCTTATTCAACCTTCAAGTTGAAATGCATATCTAACAATCAAGGGCATATTTCACTAATTATACTATATATACATTCCATTCTAAATATATTATAATTAGACATACATTAGAATGAAATCAATGATTTTAAGAGTGTTTCTAAGCAAAGGAACTTTTTTGTCATTGGATTCTTGGTTAACCAATTATAGTTGACCTAGCATAAAGGATAGGTTTTGATCCATGTGCTATTACTCTTTGAGTTATGGTTCCAAATGAAGAACTTAAGCCTTCGATTGACTTTGTGTTCAGTTTGGTGAAGTAATCAACAATGGATTAGTGCATCTAAACATCTCTTCTCAAATAGAGGGAATAAAAAGACTTCACAACCAACAAGGAGTGAAGATTTCTATCTTAATCTTAACCTGTGACATGCGAATAACAACAAGTAATTCAATAAGGGAATATTAAGAATTGTAAAGGAGGTTGTGTTTGTTGGTTCATTTGAAGATTTGGGGATTTGAATACTATGTTGTTCTTTCATTGCTTCATTCATTTTCAAACCATTCTTATATGCCAAACATGACATAAGGATCCATCTAATGTTCTTACTATGCCATGTCAATACTTTAAAGAACTTTTCCTCTTGATAGGCTATTTCGAGAATAGGGCTTTAAACATTTACTCCAACTTAGATAGATCATGGGCTAACCTATCTTGGCTTAAGGCTGACCTGATGGAGTCTAAACTCGACCTTTCTCCCATGATCTCTTACTTGAATCCAATCTTTGCCTTGATACTCGTGCTACTCTTACCTCATGAGCCATTTATAAAGTGTTCCTACTTGTGGCATTTATGCTTGAGGCTTTAAAGGACTAGAGATTTGCCTAAGAAGCTTAGGGAAAGGACCATAGAGAGCAGTAGAAGTAAGACAAACCTTGCTTCACTATAAATGGTGCCACCTTCTTTGTTTTCTAACTTTTCTTGGTTCCTTTTGTTGATTTTGAGCATATGTTTAGAAGTGCCTCATCATTTAACCAAAGTAAAGCACTCTTAATGAATCTCTAATCATATTTAAAAACAATTGTGAAGGATATATATCATAAGGTTGTATGTAGTCTCATATTTATTTGCTGAGTTGTTAAGTCCATGTATACAGATTTCATAGTAAATTAGAGTATAGCTGTCATAGTTAGTTAGATTAGTTAGTTTGTTACTTCTTGTATAAATATTGATCAAAGTTGATCATTTTAGTGTGAATGTGAAGTTTTCTTTCTATTGAACTATTAGTATCAATATTCCTCTTCATGTGAACCTGGATAGCATAGTTGTAGTTGGTGCAACTTCTCATGGTATTAGAGCACATGGTTGGGATCTTTACTCGTTCAGGTCTATTTTATAGATTTCCTGTTATTTTGTAGTTGCTTTTGGTTATCTAAAATGAATTAGGAAGTGGTACAATTTGATCAATCAATGATAGATTCATTACACATTTCTAGATTTGATAGTCCAAGAATGTCTATTAGCAATGTACTATTTAGTGGTTCTAATTTCCTACCATGGAGTCCTTCCATTTGTATGGCGTTAGGCGTGAAGTTGAAGTTAGGCTTTATTAATGGGACAATTGTTGACTCTAAAGTTAACAAACGTGATTTTTTGCATTGGACTCAATCTAATTACTTAGTATGGTGCTAGTTACTTAATTCTTTCAATAGAGATATAGCTCAAAGTTTCATTTACACACAATCATCTACGAAACTTTGGAAGGAACTAAGTATTCAATATGGACAAGTTAATGGTCCATTGATATTTCAATTGCAACATAAGATATCAAATGTTCACCAAGGCAATCTAACTATAACAAAATATTATAATAAGTTGAAAAGATTATGGGAGGAGTTGCATGCTTTACATCCTTATCCTAGTTGTTTGTGTGGGAGATTAGAGTATTGTACTTGTAATTTGAAAGAGAGATTGCTGGATTATGTGTCAAAAGGAAAATTGATGCAATTTTTACTTAGATTGTTTGATTTTTTGAGTATGTAAGAAGCTAGATATTGTCCATAGATCCACTTTCAAATGTTTCTCGTACCTTTTACTTAGTGTGCTAAGTCGAGAAATCGAGATAGATTTCATGTAGCTTTTTAGTTGATGCTAATGCTACAACTTTCTTAGCTAGTAAGAATTTGAATCTTAGGGATAAAAGGGATGTTAAGCGTAATAAGGTTAGATGCAAGCATTGTCATTTAGATGGACCTTTAGTTGAGATGTGTTTTAAGATAATAGGATATCCAGAATGGTATAAAAGGAGGAAAGGTAAAAGGAACTGGAATTCGAAGATGGGTTCTATAGCAAATTGTCAAACGAATCTTGGTATGAATGTCGAAACTCTTGATTTTGATTCATCTAACGTGTCTATTTTAGATCCACAGTTGTTGAAATCAGTGTATCATGAAGTGATGAGGATGATAAAAGGCAAACATGTGATAGAAATAGAAGACAACACAGAGAAGTCTGCAGTTCACTATGTTGGTATGTATTAGTCCTTTGTTCACATAGTTGTTAATAATAACAAATAGGACATCTACATAGTAGAGTAAGTGATGATATGACACCTTTTGCATCCTTAATGTTTGATAAGCGATATCTCTCTAAACTAATAATAGTCACTTTACCAGAAGGAATACAAAAAGAAGTGTATGTTATAGGATTTGTTAGTATTCATCCGAATATCATCCTTCGAAATGTACTACTTGTTCTAGATTTCAAACATAGCTTGTTGTTTGTCCAAAAACTCTTAACAGATCAGTCACTTACACTTATATTTGATAAAACTTCTTACTTTATATAGGGCCAGATAACAAGTATAACACTTCTTAAGGCAGTAGCACATCATGGCTTATACCTTTTGAGCTCTTTTTCTTCCCATTCTAGTGTATGTGCAAGTGACACACCTAATGTTCATTGTAATTCTTTGAGAAATGCTATTATTTCTTGTAACCTACAATTGCTGTCATTTCATAGTCGACTTGGGCATACTTCATTATCCAATCTAGAACATCTTCCTTATTCCAAACAGTTGAATTTGTCTAAATTTCTTCGTAATACTTATCATCTTGCTAAGTTCCATCGTTCTTCATTTTAAAGAAGTGAATCTGTTTCTAAGTTTGTTTTTGAATTGATACATGTGGATTTGTGGGGACCATTTCATATGCCTTGCCATACTGGAGAGACATATGTCTTGACAATTGTTGACAATTTTTTGAGAGGAACTTGGACCTACCTACTTAAACACAAGACCTAAACACTATCCATCTTAGACAATTTCATTCGATATACACAAAACCATTTTTCCATCACACCTAAACACATTAGTACTGATAATGGCATAGAGTTTATTTCAAAGGCCTGTTTACAATTATTTGCCATACATGGTATTTTACATCAAAGGTCCATACCTTTTACTCCACAACAAAATGGCAAAGTAGAGCATAAACACCATTACTTGTTGGATACCGCTAGAGCTCTACGAATACATGCTAGATTACTTAAAAGTTTTTAGGTAGATTGTATCCCGATTGCTACTTACCTAATCAATTGAATGCTAACGGAAACCATTCAACGATGTACTCCTTATTAGAAACTTTTTGGAACTAAACCTTCATATAAGCATCTATGAGTAATGGGGTGTTTATGTTATTATGCTATTTGTTTGTACACAGGAACAAGTTTGATTCCAAGGGACTTTAGTGTGTGTTTCTTGGGGATGTTAAAGGCTTCAAAGGTTATGTGGTGTATGATTTAGAGAAACAAAAATCCTTGATAAGTAAGGATGTCATCTTTTATGAAGACATTTTTCTGTTCAAAGAAGAACAACACTTAACAAACAATAATTCACTTCAATTCTTTCCTTATACAACTTCCTCTTCTCATGTTCCTATGTCTACCTTGCTTAGCACTTATCCTTATGTATCCTTGTCAGAAGAGTCTCATCAATCTCAATTTGATCACTTGGTTTCACATCCTTCTAACTCTGATTTGTCACTCTATTCTGTTCTATCTTTTAGACCACGAAGATCTTCTCGCATTAGTCCTCCACTACAATGGCTTGCTGACTATATTTCTATTGTTTATGCTGTCTATTCTGGCAATTTATTTCCTTCTTTGTCCTTATCTTGTTTTATTCCCTATCCTTTGTTTTGGTTAGATAGTTTTATTGGTTATCCTATTGACTCCTCTTCTTCACTTGCTCATGTCTTTGCTACTAAAGAGCTTACTTGTTATTCTCAGGCAGCTTTAGATGAAAATTGGACTGATGCAATGAACAAAGAGTTATAGGCTCTTGAACATAATAAAACTTAGGAATTGGTTTCATTACCTATAGGGAAATGTCCCATTGGTTGTAAATGGGCATATAAAATAAAATACAAGCCTGATGGCACCATTGACCATTACAAGGCTCATCTTATTGCAAAAGGACATACTTAAAAGGAAGGAGAAGACTATAATCAAACTTATTCTCCTGTTGCTAATCTTTCCACTATTCATTTGTTATTAGTTGTTGTTGCAATAAAAGGATAGCCATTGTTCCAAGTCGATGTTAATAAGGCATTTCTCCATAGATCCTTAGATGAAGAGATCTATATGTTACCTCCGCTTGGCTATTCTAATTATGCCACAAGACAGGTTTGTAGGTTATTGAAGTCCTTGTATGGCCTTAAGTAAGCCTTTAGGAAGTGGAATCTTGAAATTTCTAATTTTTTGGTTAGGCAAGGTTTCATTCAATCTTCTCATGATCACTCCTTATTTACTTGATCAAATGCTAATGAGTTTACATTCGTTTTACTTTATGTGGACGATATGCTTCTTACAAGGATGTCAGTATTTGCTATTGATACTTTGAAACAGCAGCTTCATCAAGCTTTTACTACAAATTTCGTAAATTTAGATTTTGAATATCGAGTTGACTCAAGTATTACAGATAATTACTCTAAGTCAATAGACTTGATAAATTTAAAATTGGTTAAAATTTTAAATTTGAAACCTAAAACAAATATGAAAAACCTTAAAAAAATTTTATTGAAACTTTAATCGCATTAAAAAAAACCTAAAATCTATGTACGCGTAAATATTAGAAATCAAACTCGAACTTGACAAAAACTCTAAAACCATAAACTTAGACTTATAAAATATGTAAATGTACCCTAAAAGTATTAAAATCCTAATAAAATATGATAAATGTAACAAGTAACAATTTAATTAACAAAATTTATAAAATTAGGAATATTATTTTATAATTATTATTAATTCTATAATTTTAAATTAATACTTTTAATTTTTCCTTTTTCCTTTTCTCCCTTAATTATTTTGTAAACCAGTGAATTTAGCTATTTAAGAATAAAATTGAACTTTAGAACTGTAGATAATCTCGTATGTCGATAAGGCTAAGTAAGATAAAAAATTTATTAAATTATAAAATTGAATATATTATAAGTAATAAAAACCTTAAAAATTCGATTAAAACCTAAATCACGTACAAAAACCCTAAACCTTATGTATGTGTAAATACCCAAAATTGAACTCAAACTTGACAAAAACTCTGAAACTATAAACCTTATAAAATGAATAATTATACCCTAAAAGTATTAAAATACCTAATAGAATACGATTATCGACCAATACGCATAATCACGTAAAATTGTTAACAAATGCATTGAGATAACTCCTAAATATTATAAATGCAACGAGTAACGATTAAATTAATAAATTTTATAAAATTTCAAATATTATTTCATAATTATTATTAAACATATAATTTTATATTTGAAATTGTGATTTCTAATTTCCTTTTCCTCTTTTCCCTTCTTTAGTTTTTCCTCTTTTCCATGTGATATTTTCTTCCTTCTCCTGGACATTTTGTTTTAGTAACCCATGTGCAAATTAAGTAGACCAAAACAAAAGTGATAAGATAAAGTAAAGGTCAAATCTTTATTAATGCATGGCTTTATCTTCTTTTGTCTTTTTCTTTTGTAATTTTTTTTCCCTTTCAATTCTTCTTTGGTAGTTGCAATGTACCCAAATTAAACTTCATTTTTTTTACTTAACATGAAGTAAACAACATAACTTTTTCTCTCCTTTTAACCATTGAAAATCCCTCTTTCATTTTTTCTTCAATTCATTTGGTTTCTTATTTTTTTTTTTTTTTTTTCATTCCCTTTTCTCAACAAGTTCAAGAAGAAGAAGAAATGCTCTTGGATTAACAACTCTTGGAGATATAAAAGAAATAGTTTAGTAGTATTTTTATTGTATTTATTTTTATTACTATACATATACTTTTGTTATGTATGGATATTTTGTAGAAATATACGTATTTTGGGTATATGTAATATAGTTCAAATCGTAATTTCTATTCTTGTGATTAAATTACTTATACATGTATTGAAATTTATGAATAGTTAGTATTATATCATTTACATATGTTCATATATATATAAATATTTAGGTATATTTATATGTACATATATATTATAATTGATTAACAAAGTATTTGGTATAAAGGGATTTGGGTATATGTACATATATGTGTGTATGTAGTATGTATGTTATTTATTTTCATTATATATATGTACATATGTATATAAGGCTGGTTAGGTATGTAGGTATAAAGTACAAAAATATAAGTATAGTATATGTATAAATATCGTATATAGATATATGTATAGAACATATAGTATATGTAAAGTTATATTATTCAATTACATAAGTATATGTATACGTATAAAATATGTTTGTTAAGGTTATAGTATATATGTATATATATATATATATATATGAGTATGGGTATGCTTAATATTATATGTATAATATACTATAATACTAAATTAATAAATAAGATAAGATAATGTATATATATGTGTATCTATGTATGCCATA
>JAMXBB010000004.1:117174702-117192845 GCA_024138015.1 Lumnitzera littorea | reverse complement strand
TATATATATATATACATATATAGTATGACCATATATGTATATAAGTATATAAAGTATAAATAAGTGTGTAATATACTTGTACATAATGTATAAGTAAAGTTTGAATAATTTAATATATAACGTATAGTATACATATAAATGTACGTTTATAAATAGTAACATATACGTAAAAATACTAGTATACTTAAATAGTGTATACAATATATTGTAATAATAATTTAATAAATAAAGTAAGATAATAAATATATATATATATATATATATAAGAATACCATAATTTAGAGAAAATTTTTAATAATTAAATAAATTGAAAGATTTGATTAAATATAATCATAATTATTTATATAATAAAATAATTAATTTTCGTAATTTATAATAATAAATAATGAATTAAGTAGAAAAAATAATAAAGTTGAAAATTTTGAATTAATAACTTTAAAATCTCAAGAATAAGTAAAAATAGGTAATTATAGTAAAATAGGCTTAAAATAATAAAATTATCAATTATACGATTTAAATAATTATGAAATCGTAAATACATTAAGAAAAAACTTAAATTGATATTTTATAACTTTTTAAGTTAAAATGATGAACTTTGTGATATTTTTATATCACGGTCAAAATTGCAAGTTACAACGTCCAAAATGAACCTCACTATAAGAAAGTACACTAAAAAAAGATCGAAATGGATCATAAGTTCATAAGAATTTGAACTAAATTAAAAAAGTTATACACGATTAAAAATTTAAGGTAAATCGAGAAAAGTAAGTAAAATATTTAAGTAAAACTATATTTATACTATAATTGGATTATAGTAGGAAATTAGGTAAATAATGATATATATTTAGTTAATAGAGAAACCTAGTTTTTAAAACACCTATAATCTTTCTTATCAAGTTCAGGAATTCTTAAAAGTTGGGAAAGTGAGCATAATCGAAGTAAGGGAGTTCTTATGATCTACTATCTACTTGCTATTTGTTATTTGTATGCTGCTTATGGATTAATATTGATTATTTATTGAATAACTGATTGTTTTATGTATTATCATTCGTGTGATCATTTTCTAAAACTGGTAAATGTAACTATTTTACTAAAGAAACCAGTTATAATTATCGTATGTCTATGATCCTACTAGTACACTGATGGAGAGTGTTAGCTATGCAAATTTTTTTGAAAAGTGTTTTGGTAAACATTTTTCTTATCTTAAATATATTTTAAAATGATTTATGAAAAGACTCATAAATCTGCAAATGATGTCTTCATTCTTAAGGCAAAGCTAGCATAGTATCTTCAATCGTTTGCGAGAGGACTCGCATATTTGTGCCTGTACGGCCTTGGAAGTTTGTTGATGGCGAGATGGACTTGCATATTTGTGCTCGAGGGGCTTTTGATATGTTTGGTGGGCAGCCCTAGTTAAGGTCCACCTATATTGATTGTTGATTCTCACTGTATCCCTAAGTAGCCTATAACTGTTCTAAACCTAAAAATCATAAAAATAATCATCATAAATAAATTTTGGAATTTTATGAAAATTTATCAATTTAATTTGATACCTGTTACAATTATAATTTTTACAAGTTATTTTAACGATTTCGTTAAAAATTTTATGCGATTACGCGATTTAGTCGATAATTGCAATTGACTATAATTATATCACTATTGAGTGATATTTAATTATTTTATATGCTTAAAATTATAGTTTCAGGGTTTCGATCAAATTTGGGTTCGATTTCGGTTAATTGTATATAAACCAAATTTAAGGTTTTAATATGCGATTTAGGGTTTCGATCAAATTCTAAGGTTTTTATTATCGATGTTGTATTCGATATATTAAGTTTCATAATCTTTTATTATTACTAGCTTTATCAACTCATTACACAGTTTAGGACACTCGGACTTAAATTAGGGTTTAGACTATCGATTTTCTATGGTTTACAATATCTTTGTTGTATATTTCCAACTCATTATGTAAATTATCATAGCTAGGCTCCATAACTTTTTTTTTTTTTTCAGTCAATAAGACCTTACCCAATACATAGACTACTTAGGCACAAAGATACTTGGAAAAAAATGCTATATAAAATGATAAAGTTAATCAAATTAGGAAAAAAAAAAAACTAGATTCTAAAAGTTAGCTTCATCTATTTCTCTCCCCCCTCCTCCTCTTCTCCTTAGCATCACTACATACTACCCTCCATTTCTCTCTCTTGGTTCTTCATTTCAACCCTCTTTACCATCAAACCTAGATCAATTTCTATAGAATAACTCATCAACAAATGTTAAACAATCTTAATGTTTAAGAGATTTTACCATCCAAGGTAAAGCGTGATTTCTTCCATCTTTTTACTTTCAAAAATTAAACTTTAACTAGTGCTAAAGCTCAATGTCTCACTAATGCAACTCCTAAATCTTCATTTCTTGTACAAATCGTAGTTCCACAAGTTAAGTGTTTTACATATCATTCCATACATGTGTAGTTTAATAAGATTCCCTAATGAACATGTATTCTAAAAACTAGTTGATGATATCTTGAGGTGTAGAATGGATAGCTAAGTTGAACTTCATTCATTCTAATGTGTAACTTGACTTTTTGAGCAATGAATTCTTATTGCATACTATTGATTGCACATCATTAGAAGTCTAATTAAGCATGCGTAGAGACCCTTAGGTGATTCCCTATATTTCCTAAACATAAAGACCACCAAACTAGCTAAACAATGTTTTACCACTACAGATTTCCTTCAAAAAGTTAACTAATTAGCAGCTAAACTAAACTAAATTCACTTAGAATATCATAAATAAAATGCATATTGGATGGTTTCGAGGTGAATCAAAGCCCTTAGGTGTCTAGAGTTAGAAATAAGCAATCCAAAACCAATCACTAAGCTAATTAGTCTACTAAGTACCACTCGAGGACTTGTGTTTAGAAATAAAGGCTATAGGTCCAATTAAAATGTGTTCATAGATGTGTATGAATCATTTTTGACTTATTAGGGCCTAAGATTAAAATGGGAAAAGAAACAAAGAAGACGATACAAATTATAACATTTAACTTGGGCTTCTAGGTGCCCCTGTTACCATTCTGTATTCTTGCCCACATAGCTAACATTAAGTGCTTGAGTTTTTACAAATAGAAACTAGATTGAATAAGCTTCAAAATGACCATTTATTTGCATAATTCTAATAAGAAACACACAATATATTGTGAAAACAAGTTAGGATACGTTACATGAACTTAATAGTAATAGTTAAACCCTATCAATTGAATTTCCCCAAATTACTATGGCTTCTAAGAGTATCAAAACACCAAACTTCGACTTCTCAAGTCTCATAACATCATAAAGTTCACCCCATTCAGGTTTTATGCCAAAACTCAACTTATAGGACCAAGAACAATCCCTTTTATCAAAGTACTTGTGCATTGTCTTCTATTAGATATCCAATGTTGACTAAAATTACAAAATTTACTACGACACATATGATACTCATAATGACAAACTTCTACTTCTCTATTCTAATGTTACCCCAAAGTTTGTTCTAGTAAATTTTTGTTCAGAAATTGATGTGCCTAGGAGCTCAGTTATCACTAAGGCTTACGGTAATGAATGTAAACCAATAGGTCCTTTGAGATATTGAAGAAAGATAGGGTGAACCGGTTTGAGAATTGACTAAAGGAGTTGACATGAAGCTGTTCAGAGGATATAACACACTAACAAACACAACATGACTTGACACTTCACTTGATATGATGCATAAGTTAGTATCAAGGTCTACCCACTACTAATCTTGAGTTACTCAATAAGATTAGATAAGAGTGTATAGAAAATGGACTTAGAAAGGCATGTCTCACAAGAATAGAATATTCAATGTATAAGTCTAAGATAAGATGATTCTGGCTTACAAGGAGAAGGGACTATTTATAGTAAGTCCTTAGAGAAACATTACAAATAAAGAAATTACAAGAATGTATATAAAAAAGGGAAATCCTAGTACTACGAAATGGGTAAAAGTGGCAAAAGACAAAAAGGGAAAAAGAGTACAATATTAGATGAAATGGATAGGTAGCAGCGCGACATTGGTTCCATGCCAAGATTCTCTAAGCATAGCAAGTAAGAGGAGTAAGACATGAAGAGATAGAGGCCAAGACATGAAGGAGATGCTAAGAGAGTTGGTAAGAGGCCAAGAGAGAAATACTCAGCCAGGAGCTAACTGCATTTACTTGGTAGAAGACTCTTGGCAATTGAAAGTCTAGTCACTCGGCAAAGAGCACTCGGAAAAGAGCTCTCGGCTAAAGGAAGGTCGGCATTGGTAGATAATGAACAGATCATACTATAATCACCTAGAGCTCCCAAGGAATTTAGCCATCCCCCTTCAGCATATTGTTTCTCGTCATTAGCGAGTTGACGAGAAAGAATCCTTCGGGTGAGGGACTAGAAGCCTTTGAGGCCTGTGCAAGTGATTGGGCTAGTAATTGGTAACCCATCAGCTCCCTATGGTTGTTGAAGATTTTCCCTCAAATCATGATCCTTGTCATCATCGAGTACATGAAGCATCAAGTCGGCAATGTTGAATGTGGTTGATACGTCGTATCCCTTGAGCAGATCAAGCTCATAGGTGTTATCATTAATGTGCCTAAGGATCTTCTAAAGCCCATCTACTCAAGGAGATAGACATGAAGAGATAGAAGCCAAGACGTGAAGGAGATGCCGGGAAAGTTAGTAGGAGGCCTAAAGAGAAATACTTAGCTAGGATCTAGTTGCATTTACTTGGTAGAAGACTCTCGGCTGTTGAAAGTCTAGTCACTTGGCAAAGAGATCTCGACTAGAGGAAGGTCAGCATTGGTAGATAATGAATAGAGCATTTTATAACCACCTAAAGCTCCTAGGGAATTTAGCCATCCTCCTTCAGCATATTGTTTTTCATCATTGGCGGGTTGATGAGAAAGAATCCTTTGGGTGAGGGACTATAGACCTTTGAGGCCTATGCGAGTGATTGGGCCGGTAGTTGGTAACCTATCAGCTCCCTATGGTTGTTGAAGATTTGCCCTCAAATCATGATCTTCGTCATCATCGAGCACATAAAGCATCAAGTCGGCAACGTTGAATGTAGTTGATACGCCGTATCCCTCGAGTAGATCAAGCTAATAGGTGTTATCATTAATGCGCCTAAGGATTTTTTAAGGCTCACCTGCTTAGGGAGATAATTTGTTCGTTCTTCTAGTTGTTAAGGTGGATCTAGACAAGGTCTCTAAGGGTATGAATGATTCGTCTCCTTCCTTAGCTTCTCGCTTCCTTCTATCAGGCTACAGTCTTGGCTAGTTGTTTGGCAAATTTTTTATGCAACTTTTGAAATTCTTTGGTGCATTGTAGGCTGGATTGACATTCCCCTTATATAGTTGGACCGTTAATTAAATCCAAGGGTAAGTTTGGGTTAAGTCCATAAATAACCTCAAAAGGTGATGTTACAATCGAGATATGAGCCAAGCGGTTGTAAGTTAATTCAATGACTGGTAGGCATAAATCCCAGTCATGCGAGTTCTTCCCAATAGCTACTCATAGGAGGTTGCTAGTAGTTCTATTCATAACTTTAGTTTGATAGTCTGTCTGGGGGTAACCAGAAGTACTGAACATGAGTTTAGTACTGAGCTTCTTCTACTGGGTCTTCTGAAAGAAGCTCATGAACTTTGAGTCACAGTCGAACACAATGCTCCTTGGTACTCCATATAACTGCATAATTTCCTACAAAAGGAAGTTAATGACGAATAAAGCATTGTTAGTTCTGTGGTAGGAGATGAAGTGGCCCATCTTATTGAACCGATCGACCACAACCATGATCGAGTCAAGTCTTCTCGGTGTTCGGGGAAGGCCGAGCATGACATTCATGCTTAGATCAGTCCGCGGTTGCTTTAGGATAGGCAAGGGGTGTATACTCCCCATAAGGCTCTCTCTTTCCCTTCGCATGTTTATGTACCTTACACATCTTAAGTATTCGATGCACACCCTTCATCATCCTAGGCTAGTAGAAATGCTTCTTTAATATCTTAGTTGTCCTCTTTTCTCGGAAATGGTTGGCTAAACCCTCGGCATGGGCTTCTTAAATGAATAGCTCCCTTATCGAACCACTTGAGACATAAATCTATTTGCCCTTCATACTGTTCGGGTAAGGTACCAAATCTAAGTACCTTCGCTTGTATAGTTGTAATAAGGATATGATGAGAAAAAGCATCAGGCACTATGTTGGCGCTTCCCTTCTTATATCTAATGACATAGCAAAAGGTTTCCAAGAACTTAACCCATTTAGCGTAACATTGAGAAAGCTTCTGTTGCTCGCGAAGATGCTTGAGAGATTCATGATCCATATAGATGATGAATTCTATCGGCAACAAATAATATTGCCAATTCTGGAGTGTTCGAACAAAGGCATAGAACTCCTTGTCATAGACTAAGTAATTCAGGGTAGCACCTCGGAGCTTTTTGTTGAAGTAGGCAATGGGTAGTGCTCTTGCATAAGGACAACACCAATGCCAACTCCTGACACGTCACATTTAACCTCGAAAGCTTTCTTAAAATCTAGTAGGGTAAGTATTGGAGCAGATGGTAGTTTAGATTTTATAGCTTCAAAGCTTTTCTGAGCTTTCTCCGACCACTTAAAATCAGAATTCTTTCAAGTTAGTTTAGTTAAGGGTATTGTTATGGAACTGAAGTTCCGAATGAATCTCTGATTGAATGAAGCTAGATTGTGCAAGCTTTTGACTTTAGTAGCACTAGTCAGCATAGGCCACTCTAGAATAGCTCTGACTTTGTTGTCATCAACTTGAACTCTCTTCCTTGAAACAACATATCCAAGGAATATAACCTTACTTTGATAGAACACACATTTCTTTAAGTTGCTGATAATCTCTTGGCACGATGGATGTAAAACATTGACCTTAAATGTTCAACATGGGTAATGAGGTTGGCATTATAGATGAGAATGTCATCTAAGTAAACTACAATGCGTTTGCCAATTAGTGCCCTCAGTATATGTCGCATAAAAGTACTCGGCACATTAGTCAAACCAAACAGCATTACCATCCATTTAAATAAACCATCCCATATCTTAAAGGCCATCTTCCATTCATCTCCTAGTCTCATTTGTATTTAGTGGTAACTACTCTTCATATCTATCTTTGAAAAGATGCATGCACTATGCAACTCATCAAGCATATCATCCAACCATGTGATCAGATATTGGTACTTAACAGTAATTTTGTTGATGGTATGGCTATCAATGCACATTCTCCATGACCCATCTTTCTTAGGTACTAGTACAGTAGGGACAATACATAGGCTCATGCTTTCTCAAACATAGCCGCGACCCACCAATTCATTAACTTGCTTTTCCAACTAGACTGCTTGCTCAAGATTGAGCCTATAAGCGAGTTAGTTTAGTAGGACTACTCTAGGCTGAAGATCAATGCAATGTTCAATGCCTCTTAAAGGTGGTAAACCTTTCTATATCTCAATAGGGAATAGATCGGAATACTCTTTTAGTAAAGCTCTTACTTCAGTTGGGCAGTTCTCAGCATCTCTTACTTCCAAGAGTCTCCTGACTAAAAGAAGCACATAGTCCTCGGCCTTGACTTCTTGTGTAAACTGTGCTCGAGAAATCACTAAGGATTTCCACTATAGAGATCTGGCAACCTTTTCTTAGGCTTCCTACACTTTCTTCAGACTCATGGGTGTCAGTAGTATTTTCTTCCCATCCTTCTAGAACATGTAAGTGTTTCTATACTTATCGTGTAACACCCTTGAGTCAAACAACCATGGTCGACTGAGTAATATGTGAGAAGCGCACATCAGAAGGACATTACACAACACTTCGTCCCTGTATCTATCACCTATGGTGATCAGCACTTTGACCTGCTTGGCAACATGTAAGCCTCCTTTCTCATTTAACTAGTGAATCTTGTACGGCTTAGGATGTTGGAGGGTCAGCAATTTCATGGCTTTGATTACCCCTTATGTAATGATATTGGTATAACTCCCTTCGTCAATGATCATAGCACATAGCTTGTCATTCAATCGACAATTTGTATGGGTAAAGTTCTCCCTCTACTCATTCTCTTTTACCATAAATGCACTAAGAGACTGTCTGAAGACAAAACAGTACTCAGTATTGCCCTTAAGAGGTGTCTCGACATCGTGGTCTTCTTGAAACTCTTTTAACATCTGTTAAACTCCTGCCTCTTCCTCTCCTTCATTGGCACTTTCCACTTCAAATTGGGCCTATCCTGCTTTATGGTCATAACTCGGTGGTTCAAACATTGATTGGCTACCTGTCCAAAATTGAGACATTTAAAACATTTAATTTCTCGAGTCTTTCTTCCTAAGCTTTGACCTTGGTCTCTTTATACCTTAAGTTCTTTAGCCTTGCTCTTGCATCAGCCTTCTTCTAGTCGGCATAGCACTTGCCCTTGACATTCCACTACGGAACTATTTAATGCTTGGTCATTTACTAGTTAGCTCGGCATGCCACTTCTATTCAACAGCATAGTTCAGCTACTCGGCATTTGGCTTGCTTGGTTTCGCCTCTACCTTTCGACTTTCTATGCCACTTGAATGGATTCATCCAGAGTCATAAGACTTTGCAGTTCCACTATGTTACTAACCTCAGTCCTTAACTTAGAGATGAACCGTGTTATAGTTTATGTCTCAGGTTCATTGACATTACATCGGATCATGAGCAACTAAAACTCTCGAACATAGTTGTCCACTAATATGTTAGCTTACCTTAGGTCTTAGAGTTGTCTGAAAGTGTCTTTTTGTAATGTTTGGGAACAAGCCTACTTCTCAGGACTCTTCATTTTGTTCCATGTCCGACTTTACGTTGGGCCCTTAGATGAACACTCTACAGTTTCTTCCACCATATTCTTGCATATCCAGAAAATTCAAACGCAGCCACTAGTATACAAACAACATCTTCATAATCGTAAAAGTTGACTATCTTTTCGATTTTCTCCTCCTAATTAAGGTAGTCATCAATATTATCGGACCTGTTAAAGCTTGAAATTTGTACCTTAAGGTGTTCAACACCTCTTGGTGCTCTAAACTTATGCTCATAAATCATGATGTATCGGTCTTCTTCTTCTTCATACTCTTCCACTTCGTCCAACTTCAATCTCCTTCTCACGGCTTTATTAGCAAGCCGTGGTGGTGCTTAGTTCACTAGAAAGGCTTCTGGTACTTATTCATTCATCTGCCTTCTCGGCCTATCTCTCATCTCTCGGCCCTGCTCAGTAACTCTCTTATGCGATCTAGTCTCTAAGACTATTTACTGATAGTAGCAAGATCTTGTATCTGCTAATCAGTAGTACGTGGTGTTTATTGGGTAACTCAACTACGAACATGAGCATCACTCTCAGCATTGTTAATCTCTTCTTGAACACTAGGATTTGACATTCTCAAAACAAAGCTTCAAAAAATACTCTTCATATAGAAGACCTTTACTCATACTCATACAAGTACCATTCAAACTTGAACTATGACTTACTTTATTCTTCTAAATGAAAACAGAGTATCTCAACTAGGAAACAAGTAGGGACTATCGCCACATAGCTTTGGGTTACAATCTCAAGCTCTGATACAAAGACTATATGATGTACCTAGAAACTTAGTTATCACTAGGGCTTATGGTAACAAATGTGAACTAATGGGTTCTTCGAGATATCCAAAAAAGATAGGGTAAACCAATATGAGAATTGACTAAAAGAGCTGACATGAAGTTGTTCGGAGGATATAATACAACAATGAAGACAACATGACTTAACACTTTACTTGATATGATGCATAAGTTAGTATCAAGGTCTACTCGCCACTAATCTTGAGCTACTCGATAAGATTAGATAAGAGTGTATAAAAAATAGACTTAGATAGGGATGTCTCACAAGAACAATATATTCAATGTATAAGTCTAAGATAAGATAATTCCGGCTTACAAAGAGAAGGGACTATTTATAGTAAGTCTCTAAGACAACATTACAAATAAAGAAATTACAAGAATGTATATACAAAAAGGAAAAAATAGTACAATGTTAGACGAAACGGATAGGTGGCAGTGTGACATTGGTTTTGTACCAGGATTCTTTGAGCATAGAAGGGGGGAAGAGTCAAGACATGAGGAGACAGAGGCTAAGAAGTGAAGGGGTTAGGAGAGTTGGTAAGAAGCCAAGAGAGAAATACTTAACCAGGAACTAGTTGCATTTACTTGGCAAAAGACTCTTGATAGTTGAAAGTCTGGTCACTTACAATAGAGCTCTTAGCTAGAGGAAGGTTGGCATTGGTAGATAACGACAGAACATAGTATAACCACCTGGAGCTCCTAGGGAATTCAGCCATCTTCCTCTAGCATACTATTTCTCGTCATTGGTGGGTTAATGAGAAAGAATCCTTTGAGTGAGAGACTGGAGGCTTCTTAAGCGTACGTGAGTGATTGGGCCGGTAATCAGTAACCCATCAGAAACTTAACCAATAAGGGCTTAAACAAACCCCTAAATCAGAACATCTCTACACTATCCTATGCTTATTATTGACTGTTAACTAAAATTGCAAAAATTTTTTCCATTTATACAAAACTTGAGATAGCAAGATTCCACCTCTCAAATGTATCTAACATGCCAAAGTACATCCCCATAAATTTTCATGTAAATAATTAACCATTAAGGCCTCAAAATAACCCCTCTAAGTAACATCTACATAACAGTTTGCTGATATGTCTTCCTCATCGACCTAAGTTCCAAAAATTATTGTGACTAATATAGATCTCCAAATAAGAAGTTTCCACTTCTCAAATTTCATTAACATCTAGTTTGAACCGTTAATATTTCATCTTGAAACTCAATCCATAAGACCTCGAGCTAGTTCATAGATTACAATACTAATGTTCTAACCCTCGATTGATTTCCTATTGCCTAAAATCTCAAAATTTTCAACAATCACTATTGCAGTCGAAACAATGAAATTCTACCTCCCAACTTTTACTAGAATTTAAAAGTATATGCTATTAAATTTTCTTCTTATAATTTGGCTAATAATGCCCCAAAATAGCCCTAAAAATGTAACAACTATGTTATGAGCTCTAATAGCTTTCCTCGTCCCCCAATCTTGTTTTAATCATCATTTTTACATACGAACTCAAAATTTAGTGAAGTGAAGTGAAGTCTTAAAGGACCCTAACATCTGCAACTTATGTTCCTAAATAATCAAGAAGGAAATGTATTACCTTTTGGTAATTTTATAAGTTGAAAAGTTTAGTTGTGCTTGCAAAATAGGGAGCTTAAAGAAATTATAGGGGAATGGAAGTAAATAGCACTCATACATACCTTTTTAGGTTGAACCCCTATCTTTTATAGCTATATTAGACCCTAGATGATACCAAAATTTTACCTCGCTATTTTATCTTGCTAAGATTTAAGTAAACCTACCTTTGATTTAGTAGAGACAACAAAACAATAAAACTAATGCACATAGGATCTATTTCATTAAATTCCATCATATGAATGACTAAAGCTCAAATATATAAACATTGGAAATAGAAACTAGACATGTAGAACTTTGGAACACCTACTTATATGCACAATTCCGATTTAAATTGACCTAAATATGGCCAACCCAAGTCGAGTCATCTAATGCTAATACTTAAGCCTATGTAATTTCTCTTAAGTGTAGAGTTTTTCATAGGCACATTGCCTTAGCTTGTTCATTTGAACAAAATTACGAATCAAACTTAAGAAACTTAATGTATGGAAGTAACAAATATGGTAATACCAATACATAAAACTTTAGGATGATTAAGCCTTAAGAAAACTACTTGGGACTCACGAAATAACATGAAATTATGAGGATAGGTGGACTTTCACGGACTATTAACCTAATTAAAATGCAATAAGGAGTAATTCAATACCTATAAGTAATTAACTAGGAATATATAATAGTGGAAGCTTCATATAGAATAGAGCAATCTTCTTTTAACTTGGCCAAAATCTTTTAGTATACTAAGTCCTTGTTTCATCATGTTTTAGGTGATTCCATCAGTCTTTTTGGTTATTACACTAAGAATTAATCCAATTAGCTTTACAGGTTGCTTGAGAGAGGGAGTTCTTATGATCTACTATTTGATTGCTACTTTTAGATTGTGTGGTGCTTGTTGATTGTCTATTAGATGATTGATTGCTTATATGCATCATCTGTATGATCACCTAATAATTAGAAATCTTAAATTATCAACCTAAGTAACTAGATATAATCATCGCATGTCTATGACTCAATAGGTATTCAAATGGTAGGTAATGATGGTAGTGTACTAAGTTGGGGCTACCTAGATCTTGGTGAACATTTCATAGTGATTGGCCCTTATGCAGCAATATGATTTAAAGTTCTTCCTTAGGTGCAAGAGTAAGCATCGAGTTTGTCTATTAGAATGTACTAAAGACAACTACCATCAGGTTAAGGTGGGGTACCAACCTTTAGGGTAAGGTAATGGGACAATCGAAGTGTGGATGACACAAATATACACCTTTCATAGTTTCAGACCCCCATGGATGTGCTTCTTGCATCATTGCATATAAGTTCATTTCATGTGTAAATATAATTGCTGGTGTGCTAATTAATGATTGAAAACTTACTTAAATGATAGTAGTAAAGAATGAACTCAGTTAGTGATGGTTTGCTTACTCTTTCATAGTTTCTCTTATAGGTTATTCACTATAGGATAGGTTATGATTTGAGTGAAGAGTGTTCTTATCCCTCCTTTCAATAGTCTTATAAGATAGGTTAAATTATATCCTTGAGATGGTCAAGTTAGAAATTGATGTTATAAAGTGTATCGGATATATGTGTAACCATGAATAAAATGTTAATATGGATTTTAAATTTGATTCTCAATTCATGCAAGTGTACTAGGTTTAGAATGGTTCCTTGATCTTAGTGTTTAGTTAAGGATATTGACTCTCTACATCTCGGATGGCTGATATAATATGTATATTTACAGAATCTTGTGCACTTTGACCAAGAAGTGGTAATCATTCTATGGATGCACACGTTGATGATGGCTTATAGAGATGCCACTACTAAGCCCTATTTGGGGTGTGATATTTTAGTGCTATCAAAGCTTTAAGTTACTAGAGATAGGAGAAACCTATCAAAATGGTGAGATAAGGTAGAACTTAGGTAAAGTTAGTTTTAAAGAGTAAAAGACATAGACTTCTAGAATGTATATTATATGTAGTAATACCTATATATATTTATATCTATGAATATATGTACATATATCCATTGCTCCCTGACTCTCTCTCACTACACTTCTCTAAATTTTTACTGCTATACTCTCTCTCACTCAATCCATGTGTATGGGTATCAAACTATAGTCTTAGTTCTATTTTAGTTTCATCCTTTTTAACCAACCATTCTTTTCTCTCTTCTTCTCTTTTGTTAAGCTATGCTCGTTTGGGTACTCTGTTCTCTCTCAGACTTTACCCTCTCTTCCTTCACTTTTTGTTTTAAAATCCTCTTCCTTGCCTCACAATTCTAAGAGGATTCATTACTTATTTAAAAGCGATGTGAAAGTGCATGGCATCATTACTCCATAGCACTTGATATAATAGAGGGCACCTCTTTTTATAACTCGTCTATGGTTTCTTAAAGTGATCTTGTTTTGAGACAAAACTATATGCTTAAATATGATAATGGTAACCTATAGATAAAGAAAGTACAAAACACTTCATTATATTATATAATGTATATTTATATCATAAACAAATTACATATATATATCATATACAAATTATTATAACAAATAAAGAATAACTTATTATATAAGTTATAATTTATAAATTATATGATATATTCCAGTATATCATAAACAAATGGTTGTAAGGGTATCACTTTCTTTATGCTTTAGTTATGTGATTCAAGAGAGAGGAGTTACATTAAGCGAACTATATGATGAGTCTATAAAACGATAACCTTAGTGAAGCAAAAAAATTGAGCTTGTTTAACACTAAGATTGTGATAAAAGATGAGCCTCATGAAGAAAACAAATGAGATTTAAAGAATTTAAGAATGGAACTTTCTTAGCAGAGAGAGGATGACACAACCTGACCAATATTAGGTTACTTCCACTTCTAGCTACTTTAGGTCATTTAGACAAGTGATATGATAGCAAAATAGATAATATTACCATTCATTTAAATTTGTAATCATAAATCAAGTCTATAGAATATTCAATCCCCAAAATAGTAGTATAATATATGAAGTAGTCTAACAAGTTATAATTGGTTTGAAAACATAAGTTAGTAAAGAAAGTAAAACTCTAGCCATATTCCCTAACAGTCTACTCCTTCGCCTTAGTCTTCCCATAGACCTTCTTAAGCTTGAGACTAACGTTGAGCATTCCACAACTCAACATGACGAAGTGGTATCCTTACAACAAAAGAAATCTAGAGAGTTGTAAGCTTACGCTTAGAGAACTAATCCCTTTAGCCATGCCTTTCAAGCAATATTGTTAACAAGCATATGAATGCATATGACAAATAGCATACCATATAAATACATGTAATAGCTTAGGAACCACATGTAATTTAGAATTACGCCCTCTATAGTTAGGGTTAGAGATTATTAACCTATATAAACCATCAACTAGGTTTTAGCACCTAAATTTCCATCCATAAATTCACTAACGTGCCACAAATACACTTGAACATAAATATATGTATACACTTTACTTTATGAATAATATAAACTTCTTCAAAACTTGAAAATGTCCAAGTTTAGTAGTGTGGTGATCCTCACAATCTACGTCACACACTCTAAACAAAAGTCACAAGATATAGCCTTTAGCCATACGATTAGCGTCTCTTAGCGCCTCGTAAGCTCGTAGGGCAAGACCGAGGCTCAATAAATATGACACTATTTTATGCCTAAACTAATGCTTTCAGGAGCTCCTGCTTTTGTGAGTCCCTTCCTACCTTCCACAAGAGGTGGCAATCGATATAGGTATAATGCAATGTCATGTCATGCATAATCCATTTTAATCATAAGTTAAGTAAGTATTAGGTTCATTTATTTAAGTGATCAAACAATTATCACTCATAGTTAACAATCCTGTAAATATCTATTATGCAAGCACTTCCTATTCTTACAACATTATTAGGTCATTTGGTAACTAAGCAACATAACACATGCACATCCCAAACCCCGCATGCATCAATTTATCATAAATATGTTATTTAGTGTTACTAACTACAAACAAAACCAAGTATGGAGTCATGGGGAGTTACTTACTTGGCCATAGCTACTAATCTTAGTAGTCAAGTAGTAAATCATCCCCAAAATTGATGTCTCCTAAACATGTAAATGAGGAAAAATAAGAATTTGCTCTTTGATGGTTTTATCCCAGTGAGCTTCCTAAAGTTATTCCTTTGGTCTTATTACTTATCTTTATATTGATCCTGATTAGGCTAAAGTTTTTAATTACGTATAATTTTCTCGTTTTAAATTTGATTTTTATTGTTTTCAGGCGTACTTTCATGGTATGGTCAAATTTAAGAGGTAAGGCCTATATTTTTATGTACAGGTTAGAACAGTAATGCATCTCCTAACTATGCTTCCTTTTAGGTATGTTTGCATCATTAGGTTTCGTTCATTTTGTGAACTCAATTAATTTTGGGCCTTGGACCATTATTTGGGCTCCAATATTCACAAATAATTAGTTTCTTACTCATTATTTTTAGCTTTGATTCTATCTCATATTCTTTAAGCTTTTTAGCGACTTTCGAGCCATTAAATAGCTCAATTCTTATGATGGACTTACTAAACACTTTAGTGCACTTAAGGAACCTATAGTAGGCCTTTTTCGGGTCTTTCATTTTCCTTATATTCCCTTATACTTGCTAATCATAAGGTTTTCTTTAGCTCGGTTGTAGGTTTTTAGGCTCATATTAGGTCTTTTAGCCCATTTAAGCTTATTAAGGCTTATTGTCCCTATTGAACTTGTATATTTGGACTTGAAACTTAACAAATCAAGGTTTTATATTTACTTTTTCCTTGTCTCCAAATCTGACTGAATGGGGTTTATTGCCCTAAGACCTATTTTTAAACTTGTTTTAATAGTTTTTGGCCCGTAACCATCCATTTAAGGCCCTAACCAACATGTTTCCTAACTAAATATGTTACGTTTTAGCTTGTACTCATTATTTGTCATTTTATGGTGAAGAAAGTTTTAGGGTCAGCTTTAATCTTGCGTGAACCATGGCTTCTAGGAGCTATCTTTATGGTTTTGTCTTCCTTTTCTTAAATGTAATCTCATTTACTTGTTACATAGTTTCTTGGTTGCAAATTTTGCTAGTCTTACCTCTAAATACTTGTCAAGATAACATCCTACAACTCTTATAAGTCACACGTGCAGCTTGTTGAGGGAAATAAATGGGGCTTTCCTTAAGTTATTTTCCAATACCACAAGTTTTGCCATTCTATTACTTCAAGTTGCTTAAATTTCCACACATCACAAGTTGTTTTTCTACTATCACTATCATTTCGAGAGGACAACTCTAACAAGAAGGCAATGTACAAGAAACTTGAAATCCCTAATCACTTACAAGTTCACAAATGCAAGACATTGCTATGGTGTAGAGAGTTGACAAGAGAACTTCACTACACTTAAAGCTTATGCGGAACAAAGGTGGTTTGCCTTTCTTCTAACTCTTCTAGGATTTTTTTTTTTTTTTTTGGCAGAGGTGGTTGCCTCTTAGTTCTTTTCCCTGTTGGTGACCCTATAAGCTGTTGGAAGTGTAGGTGCTTAAGAGGGTATATGATGTCGTAGGGGTATAGTGTAGTGCCTTAAGGTGTTAGCTTTGGTGTTGAAGTGTAGAAGTGAAATGGAGTAAAGTTAGGATATGATTTGTGAGTATATGGATGAGGGAGAACCAATGCTACTTGAATGAGGATAGGGGCATCACTTTTTCTCCTTTGCTTGTGTTTATGTGTTGATATAGGTGTTAGGCATTAGGGAAAGGTGAAGGACCGATTAGAAGGGTGGTAACCAAAGGTAATTGAGTAGTTTGACCATGAAAAGAAGTGATGGGATGGGTTGGGGGGTTTGATAGTTGGTACTTGAGGAAGAGGTAGGGGTTTGCTTCCAAGCTTCTATATTCCCTTCTTGGGTTGATTGATGAGTTGATCATGAAAACTTCCCAAAGGTGATAAAATTTGCTTAGATAAAAGTGATGATGAGTTACCTTACATGGGAACTAGTTCAAACATGTTTTATGGTATCTTATTTTTACTTATCTCCACTTGGTTGGCTTATCAAGGCTATGTGAAGGCAAGGAGAGATTAGATTAAAGGGTAGTCATGTAGGGTTTAGAGGGGAGGTGTAAACCCTAGAAAATCGATAG
Source organism: Lumnitzera littorea (assembly GCA_024138015.1). Lineage (NCBI taxonomy): Eukaryota > Viridiplantae > Streptophyta > Magnoliopsida > Myrtales > Combretaceae > Lumnitzera > Lumnitzera littorea. The sequence continues at coordinate 117,175,417 of JAMXBB010000004.1, read as the reverse complement.
TCTGAACCCTAATTTAAGTCCGAGTGTCCTAAACTGTATAATAAGTTGATAAGAATAATAACAATAAAGTATTATGAAATTTAATAAATCGAATATAATGCAGATAATAAAAACCTTAGAAATTGATCAAAACTCTAAATCTGATTTATGCACCATTAATCAAAATTGAATCTAAATATGATCAAAACCCTAAAACTATAACTTTAAGCCTATAAAATAGTTAAATATTACTCAATAGTGATATAATTATAGTCGATTGCAATTATCGACTAAATCGCTTAATCACGTAAAATTTTAATAAAATCGTTACAATAACTTGTAAAAATTATAATTGTAATAGGTACCAATTAAATTGATAAATTTTCACAAAATTCCAAAATTAATTTATGATGAGTAATGTTATAATTTATATGTTTAGAAAAATTACATATATTTATTTTTAATTTTTATTTTCTTCCTTTTTCTTTCTTTCTTTTTCTCTTTTCTTCTTCTTGCCACGTTCTGGAAATGAGAAACCAAATAGCAGCTCACGTGCCTAATTACAATGCCAAGTGTTGAGTTTATAAAAGAGAAAAATTTAGATATGATGACTTTGTCCCATCATCATTAATGAAAAGATTAGGGTAGGATTTTATTTTTATTTTCTTTTCTCCTAAATTGCTAAAAATGTGAACATAAAAAGGAAGAAGAAAAAATTTCTAGAAACTAAAACACC